>JARKHS020033581.1:0-294221 GCA_030143305.2 Amblyomma americanum | reverse complement strand
GTTAATGGACTTTGTTTCTCCCTGAAATCTTAATAAGATTAAGCAATGTCCTCGTGAAATCCCTTTTAAAAACGGCTAGCACCACTACAGAAAAAAAAGCCTCCAGCCCTTCCCGTGAGCTCAACTAGCTTTAGTACCTTCTCGGCATTGCACAGAAGAAAAAAAGTTGCACCCCCCTCCCCCCCCCCCCCCCCCCCCCCCTTCAGAACTTGCTGTTTCACACGCACTCATAGCTGTTAGCCCCTTTTTCCTGACATAGACGGTGCCCACGTTTTTAAAGCTGAAATCTTTGGCTGTGTGCAGTTTTGGCTGCCCATTGAGGCGCTACTAAAGTCTCGTCCTTACTAATGTTGCCTCAGGCACTACACTCGAGGCAGGCAGAATTTTTGCTTGACGCGACGTTGGCGGAGATAACAATGGTGTTCCTTGAGAAAAACGAAACCTTTTCTAATGGCATGTAGACTGAAATGTTAATACTCACAATGTCACCGACATATTTGTGATGAGCGCTTTAAATTTTTAACCTGGAAAGGAAAGGCGCCGCCACTGCCGAACTATGTTGAAACCAAAACCGCAGAGGAAGGAATGGCATGCCGAGTTGAGTGAAAGAAGGAGAAAAAGAAGCCAATGGGGAAACTCTTGCTCCAGCTATCATTTGGTGCCACCGGGCTTGGGTTCAGCCACAGATCTGTTTGTACCGCTGTTCAATATTTCTTTTTAGAAGATCATCGACTGCCTTGCTAAGTGTTACAATATTTCCTTTTCTATTCATTATTACATTTTAACTTAATTATTTATTTTAATCCTACCTTTCTTTATTTTTAATGTCAACTCTTATCCCTTCTCTGTTTATTCTCTTCTTGAGGTAGAGTCCACCGTTGTTGCTTGCCCACGTGCTTTTCTTTTTCCATCACTGAGTACAGGTGAGTAGCAACCTCTGCCTCCAGATTCTTTACCGATCCCCCAGAGTGGGTATGAGCCATCTTTTGAAAGGCTAGCAACAACTACTGAACATTTTTAACGTTCATTGACATCGCACGCAGTAGAAAATTTTTGGGCGTTTCTGCTATAAAAAACATGGTAAGCACGGCTCGGTTCGATGCTAGCAGTTTCATGGAAGTGGTCGCGTTATGTGAGGTTTATTGCTCCCACACCGCACATGGGCTCCAAGCGACGCCGTAGCGTGGAGCTTCGCGTTAGCTGTTGTCCTAAGTGTGATTTCATCGCACAGCACATTGGTGTTTCTAGCTTTCGCATGAATCGAAATGCGGCAGCCTAGGCCGGGACACAATCCAGCAGCCTTACATTCCGCAGCCCAACGGCAAGGACACTAGCCACCGCGGCGGGCAGTATCTATGAACAACAGCGAAGGCGTAGAAATGATTTCAAATGTTTTATGCAGTTTTAACGTCCCAAAACGGCTCAGGCTATGAGGAACGCCGCAATGGATAACTTGAACCACCTGGAGTAGAGCATGCAAGAACCTAGCAATTCGCCTCCATCTCAATGCTATCGTCTAGGTCAGCGAACCGAGCCATGGAGAGGGAAATGATAGGTGTAACGTTAAAAAACCGGAAGTGGGCAGTGTAGGTGAGGGAACAAACGCGTGTTAATGACACCCTAGTCGAAATCAAGAGGAAGAAATGGGCTTGGACAGGGCATGTAATGCGAAGACAAGATAATCGCTGGTCCTTAAGGGTAACGGAGTGGATTCCAAAAGGAGGCAAGCGTAGCGGGGGGCAGCAGAAAGTTAGCTGGGCGGATGAGATTAATAAGTTTGAGGGCATACGCTGGGCGAATCTGGCAAAGAACAGGGCTAATTGGAGAGACATGATAGAGGTATTTGCCCTTCAGTGAGCGTAGTCAGGCTGATGACGATGATGATGATGATGATGATACATGCTACCGGCGCGGGCAGTATTGAACACGCGCATTTTTGGTCAGCGATCAAGCACCATAATCACTCAGCCACCATAGTGGCTTTAAGCCATTATACATGTAATGTCGCAAACCTCGTTTTACATTTGACGCTTGCATTTACCTTTACCGCCCTCCCAACGTGGCTTTGAATTTGATTTCGCAGTAGCTTTTTAGAGTGCAGCTTTGAGGCACCTGTTTATGGGCTAAACGCTTTCGTCGGAGGCGGTGTAGGCATTGTTTGACCGCCAGAGTATTGGAAGAGCAGAGCGCATGATAAAATTATGACGATAAAGAAGACAGGGCCTGAAGAAAATGCAAGAGTATGGTACGGCATCAAGATGCAGAGGAAAGTGGAGGGGAAAGGTACAGTTAGTGTAGTCTAGAACGGCACACCAGAGGAGTTATACAGAGCAAGACTGGTGCTCCGTCTGCGGGAGCGGTTGCCACGAAACGCGCCGCTTCTGGAGAGCCGAAACCGAAGCCCAGGGCCGGCTTCGTATGGTACTGATTGCGCCTTCTGAGGTCGCCTGTGGTTCAAATACAGCAGTACCACCTCTGCTCAGAAATCACATTAGCGATTAGCGAGAAGTGCAATTATACGTTGATTTTTACCCTCCTGTGTGGCGTTCTCGTGGCTGGAAGCGTCTGGGAGGTGGAAGACGATGGTCGTTGGAGGCATTGCATGGCAACGGTGACTATGACACTAGAAACCTCTAATTTTTCGCTTCTCCCCTAGAGAAAATTGAGAAGCTCTCGATGAGCTAGTTCTAGGAAAATTTATTACATCGTGGAAATAAATCTTTCGGGCGAGCATTTACAGGAAAAAAAGTTAGTACATCATTCGGCTTGTACAGGCATATCACATCTCTCTGTCGTTCGATCAGATCCGTTGAGAGGCTTTCCTGTGGGTAGGAAACATAGGGAACTGCATGGAATAAAGAGCCTTTCACATGTTCTGGAAGTCTAAAGCATAACGAAAAGAAAAATATATAGTGACCACCAAAGAGTGTTGAAATCACACTCCTCACTAAAGTAAAAAGAGAATGAAGTGCAAAGTGGCAACGTACGATAATATACGTTCATACATTCCTCGCGTTGCTGTGCTTCTGTTAAAGACAGCCCAGACGAGGGAAAGCTCTCTTTTCGAGACCATTGCTCAAGCAGGAAAAGAAGTCGGTGCAATCTTCAAAGTAAACGGATGCCTGCATTCGCCATTTTGTTTCAAACTCAGGGATATTCTAGCTTCACTGAGCGGCGAGATACCGTTGCGCCTTAATACTACTCAAGGATGTTTGGGAGTTTAGTTAGCCAAATGCCAAATCTTGTTTTTCTCTGCGAATAATATATCCCTGGAATAAAAATAGGGACGTACAAACCGCACAAACCAAGTAATTTTTTCGGCTCCAGATGATAAATTCATGGTGTAAATGAAAATGTGTCGTCAGGAAGGGACTCTTTTGAGGCACTTGTGCTTGGCTTGCATAGCATACGAATGTAATTTTTGTGAAGTCGTCGCATCCTGCCTGTAACTTCAACTGTTGCGAGTTGTATCCACATAACACGTGGGCGTTCGAATGTTTGCGCTAGGTACTCAGGTCCAATAGGCTGCGCTCAATCTATTCTCTCTCCCGACCGCAGGGGTATGCGCGTCGCGCTTACTGCCCCTGCCTCACTGCAAATGAGGTAGCCCGGCAAAGAGAAAAATTTCATAAGGCCGTCGCAATAGAATAAGAAATACAAATACCTTAAATTTGCAAAAAAAAAAACCACGACGCAAGCACCGCGTCCCCATAGAAAGAGAACCGGGTGTCATTTACAAAATCTCATGCTCCAAGTGCACAGCCTCACATATAGCAAAACGCAAAAGCTCGATCTAGTAGAAAACGTCCAGTCTCACCTAAATTCCACAGAAGCAGCTATACAGTTTACCGTCGAGCGGGAACAGCAGGGCAGTCTGCCTTTTCTCGACGTTCTAACCACAAGGCACGAAAAAGGCTTACATTTCTCGGAGTATATAAAGCCAACCCTCACCGGAAGGTACTCCCGATTCGGCTCCAACGACCCCACACCCCACAAGGCATCTTTCATAAGAATTTTAGTGACGAATTAATTGAATTTTATTCCGTTCATGAAGCGAAATGAAGCGAAAAGAAGACAGTTGTCTCTGCCCTCCGTAAAAATGAATACCTCATCTCCTTCATTGGGCCTATCATCCAAAAGCTGAAAAAAACTCCATAGAACCAAACATAATTCCAGCTCTGGCCCAAGCACATGCCACCGTTAAAAACGCGTTTGCCCTCCTTATGTAAAAGGCGTCAGTGAAACTTTGGCCCGTATTCTAAGAAAGGAAGGCGTACAAGCGGCACACAAACCTACCTACGCTATTTGACGCCTGCTCCCACGCCCGAAAGACCGCCATCCGAAAGAAAAGTCTCCAGGAGTGGCATACAAGATCCACTGCTCAAAGTTGTGGGCGTCGTACATTGGCTAAACCAAGAACTTCCCGGAAAGAATGAAGTAGCACAAGAGAGAGTGAGAAACAGCTGGACGGAAAGGCAGGAAGGTTAACCAGGCGATGCCCAGTAGGCTGCCGTACACGTGGAGAGGGAAACATAGGGATAAAAAGGAAAGAAATAGCGGCAACGAATTGAGTGGATGTCAATCGAGTAGTCAGGGAACGAAGTGCGGTGGAGGAACACTCGAGGCATATGACCACAAGATGACACTTCAAGGGAACTATTGTTCTGGACACCAAGCGGTTCCTGCGTAGAAGGCTCTTATTTGAGTCATGACATATTCAGCAGACGCACGGGAATGTAAACAGCTGCACAAACACCGTTTCCCGCTCTTGCTTTCAGACCCTATGCTCAGTGACCCGGTGGCTGACTACACGAACTTGCTCCCAGCCACACCTGATGAAGGAACCGAGTAGATCCTGAGACATCCTGTTTTTTTTTCATATCTTGGTTGGCGTTCATTCTAAGAAATTAAATTCCTTTGCACAACGAGATAGACCTCTTTCGAATGTTTCCTTTTGAATCAAAAACAAAAGGCACTGAAACACCTATTTTACAGACACAGTCCACGATGGCGGCGCGAAGCCAATTCGAATCCGCATTTTTCTTTGTTATACGGCCTATTTTGTGATGTCTGCTTTATACCGCCCCGTATGTAATACCCTCAGTGAATCTTAAAGTAGCAGTAGCTTGGTTTGGGCTAGTTGGTAACAGTTCTTAGAAAACATAGCGCAAAAAGGACACGGACGACACAGAAGTGGACAGGACAGGCGCTATGTCCTGTCCACTTCTTTGTCGTCTGTGTCCTTTTTGCGCTATGTTTTCTAAGAGTCTTAAAGTATTAAAATGAAATTAAATGAATCTCTGCTATTGTAATTATTTCAGGGATGGTTCACCACATTAAACTGTGTCGTGATCGCACTGTAGCACCGAGGTAGCGAACCAGATGTCTTCAAGCTGGTAACTCGGAGAATTCTGACTCCAAGAAATTTCACAGCTGGGTCCAAGAGAGTAGTTTGTAGATAATCATCCTCAAGATCATGTCCTTCAGTACGCGCTGCAAAAAAAAAAGGAGTTTAAAAGATTGCTTGGCATTTGAATTCACCCTGGAAACACTTTTGGAGAAACTCTGGTTATTTAAGCTGCAAGAAAACTGACTTGATGGCGAAAAAAGAGCGTCTTGGGCGAGTATTTGCCTACAATACGCTCGTACATCACATGGCTTGCGTACGGATGCCAAGTGTGAAGGTCTTCAAGGACAACAATTTATGTCGGCTGGCAACAACTGGAAATATTTTGCCCAACCATCTTCATGCGTGGGTCGAAACGTTTCAAAAACAAGAAAAAAAAAATTCACATTACAACCCAACTCAGAACACAACTCTGAGCTTGTGCAAGCTGGAAAAAATCGATCTTACCCGCTTGCCCTTTCGGTTAAGAAAATATGCCATCCTTCTTTCTTGAAGGGTCGAGAAGCATGCGAGGCAGTGAATAATATTGAAAAAAGTTCTGCCGCTCGAGGTTTCTGTAAACCAAAAACATTTTTTAGTTATAAATCCGCCCTGACCATTTAAAGGCCATCTAGCCTGACCATTGCTGGGTAGGAATAGAGGTCACCTCACTTTCAAGAGATTTGGAGCGCTGGGTATGCATAATGGGCCAGATGGCGTGGGTGCGAAGTAAACCTTCAGGGTATCTGAACCTTTGCCAAGAGGTGCTTTATTTGAAACAAAATGTCACAAAATGCGAGTTCCTTGAAAAAAAAAAGATCTAGCGTCCCCTCGCAACAATATCACAGGTTAGGTTACGAGTGGTTACAGAACACACATTCTCTGCCGCATTTCTGCGTGACTGTACCAGAATATTATTATTTTTCGGCACACCCGCATCCTTTGAGCCCACCGGAAGCGTTTCCTCTCTACAGGCCTTTCTATAGGGCGAAGTGGTGAGGCACACCCGAGAAGCCCCTATTAGGAAATCCCCTATTAGGAAATTATATGGTACCAACCGCACAAGGCATGAGCATCCTGTAGTAGGTTGAATCTCCAAAATTCTTTCAGTGCAAGAGAGCTACAATTTCGAAGCGACGTCTTCCATGCAGAGTAAATGCGGCAAAAGCGAGCTCAACAAGGCATGCGGTATCGTGTGGGGGGGTTTAACGTCCCAAAGTGACTCGGGCTATGATAATGCAGACAGGTATCGCAGCATGAATAAAACGCACACAGAAGACAAGGAACAAACAAGAAAGGACTACGTTGAAGTAGCACGGTGGATTGGGCTAGTTGGTTGCTATTCATAAGGCCGACAATTTTCGCAGCATGAAAAAAACGCAAACAGAAGACAGGGCTATGACAAGGCTATGAGGGACGCCGTAGTGCAGGGTTCCGGAAATTTTGACCACCTGGAGCTCTTTAACGTGCACTGACACCACAAAGCACACGGGCCTCTAGAATTTTGCCTCCATCGAAAATCGACCGCCAGGTCCCGGATCGAACCTGCGTCTTTCGGGTCAGCAGCCGAGCAGCTTAACCACTGAGCCACCACGGAATCAACTAATTCGTTGCATAACCCAGCCAGCGAATGCTTACAACCTCCTATAAGCTTCTCATATTTATCGCTTAATTAGGCACAGGGGATACAATATGAGTGCCTTTATTGTCGACGTTCCCATCCTCTTCATTTAACGCGTTGCGCTGCACGAAACCTCCTTTTTTATTTTAAATGTGAGGAATAAATGAGGAGATACAGGTTCTCTAAATGTCACAGCTACGGTGTCACAAAAAGGCTGATATTAATACTCTTCCTAAGCGTAATTTACTTTCCGAGAGGGCATGTTGATAATCAAAATTGCTCTGAAGCACAATTTTTCACTTTTGCTGCCATCCATGTTCGGTGGCCACATACGCAAGCTTTAAAAATACTAACACAGTTTTAGTCGGAAGTCCCTTGATGGCCGCGTTTCTTTTTGTCTTAGGCATAATTTACCACACTGCTTGTGGCTCAAGGAAAGTTAAGTCCCAGTGCAGAATTGATATCCACGCCGTGAAAACACGCACGTTAATGGACCTTGTTTCTCCCTGAAATCTTAATAAGATTAAGCCATGTCCTCGTGAAATCCCTTTTAAAAGCGGCTAGCACCACTACAGAAAAAAAAAGCCTCCAGCCCTTCCCGTGAGCTCAACTAACTTTAGTACCTTCTCGGCATTGCACAGAAAAAAAGAAAAAAAGTTGTGCAAAAGCTGCACCCCACGGCAGAACTTACTGTTTCGCACGCACTCATAGCTGTTGGCCCCTTTTTCCTGACATGGACGGTGCCCACGTTTTTACAGCTGAAATTTTTGGCTGTGTGCAGTTTTGGCTGCCCATTGAGGCGCTACTGAAGTCCCGTCCGCACTAGCGTTGCCTCAGGCCCTGCACTCGAGGCAGGCAGAGTTTTTGCTTGAAGCGACGTTGGCGCAGATAACAATGGTGTTCCTTGAGAAAAACAAAACCTTTTCTAATGGCATGTAGACTGAAATGTTAATATTCACAATGTCACCGACACACTTCTGATCAGCGCTTTAAATTGTTAACCTGGGAAGGAAAGGCGCCGCCACTGCCCAACTATGTTGAAACCACAACCGCAGAGGAAGGAATGGCATGCCGAGTTGAGTGAAACAAGAAGGAGAAAAAGAAGGCAGTGGAGAAACTCTTGCTCCAGCTATCATTTGGTGTCACCGGGCTTGGGTTCAGCCACAGATCTGTTTGTACCGCTGTTCAATAGTTCTCTTTATAGTATCATAGACTGCCTTGCTAAGTGTTACAATATTTCCTTTTCTATACATTATTACATTTTAACTTAATTATTTATTTTAATCCTATCTTTCTTTATTTTTAATGTCAACTCTTATCCCTTTTCTGTTGATTCTCTGATGAAGGAACCGAGTAGATCCTGAGACATCCTGTTTTTTTTTTCATATCTTGGTTGGCGTTCATTCTAAGAAATTAAATTCCTTTGCACAACGAGATAGACCTCTTTCGAATGTTTTCTTTTGAATCACAAACAAAAGGCACTGAAACACCTTTTTTACAGACACAGTCCACGATGGCGGCGCGAAGCCAATTCGAATCCGCATTTTTCTTTGTTATACGGCCTATTTTGTGATGTCTGCTTTATCCCGCCCTGTAGTAATACCCTAAGTGAGTCTTAAAGTACCAGTAGCTTGGTTTGGTCTAGTTGGTAAAAGTTCTTAGAAAACATAGCGCTAAAAGAACACGGACGACACAGCAGTGGACAGGACAGGCGCTATGTCCTGTCCACTTCTGTGTCGTCCGTGTCCTTTTTGCGCTATGTTTTCTAAGAGTCTTAAAGTATTAAAATGAAATTAAATGAATCTCTGCTATTGTAATTATTTCAGGGATGGTTCACCACATTAAACTGTGTCGTGATCGCACTGTAGCACCGAGGTAGCGAACCAGATGTCTTCAAGCTGGTAACTCGGAGAATTCTGACTCCAAGAAATTTCACAGCTGGGTCCAAGAGTGTAGTTTGTAGATAATCATCCTCAAGATCATGTCCTTCAGTACGCGCTGCAAAAAAAAAGGAGTTTAAAAGATTGCTTGGCATTTGAATTCACCCTGGAAACACTTTTGGAGAAACTCTGGTTATTTAAGCTGCAAGAAAACTGACTTGATGGCGAAAAAAGAGCGTCTTGGGCGAGTATTTGCCTACAATACGCTCGTTCATCACATGGCTTGCGTACGGATGCCAAGTGTGAAGGTCTTCAAGGACAACAATTTATGTCGGCTGGCAACAATTGGAAATATTTTGCCCAACCATCTTCATGCGTGGGTCGAAACGTTTCAAAAACAAGGAAAAAAAATTCACATTACAACCCAACTCAGAACACAACTCTGAGCTTGTGCAAGCTGGAAAAAAATCGATCTTACCCGCTTGCCCTTTCGGTTAAGAAAATATGCCATCCTTCTTTCTAGAAGGGTCGAGAAGCATGCGAGTCAGTGAGTAATATTGAAAAAAATGTTCTGCCGCTCGCGGTTTCTGTAAACCAAAAACATTGTTTAGTTATGAATCCGCCCTGATTATTTAAAGGCCATCTAGTCTGACCATTGCTGGGTAGGAATAGAGGTCACCTCACTTTCAAGAGATTTGGAGCGCTGGGTATGCATAATGGGCCACATGGCGTGGGTGCGAAGTAAACCTTCAGGGTCTCTGAACCTTTGCCAAGAGGTGCTTTATTTGAAACAAAATGTCACAAAATGCGAGTTCCTTGAAAAAAAAAAGATCTAGCGTCCCCTCGCAACAATATCACAGGTTAGGTTACGAGTGGTTAACGAACACACATTCTCTGCCGCATTTCTGCGTGACTGTACCAGAATATTATTATTTTTCGGCACACCCGCATCCTTTGAGCCCACCGGAAGCGTTTCCTCTCTACAGGCCTTTCTATAGGGCGAAGTGGTGAGGCACACCCGAGAAGCCCCTATTAGGAAATTATATGGTACCAACCGCACAAGGCATGAGCATCCTGTAGTAGGTTGAATCTCCAAAATTCTTTCAGTGCAAGAGAGCTACAATTTCGAAGCGACGTCTTCCATGCAGAGTAAATGCGGCAAAAGCGAGCTCAACAAGGCATGCGGTCTCGTGTGGGGGGGTTTAACATCCCAAAGTGACTCGGGCTATGATAATGCAGACATCGCAGCATGAATAAAACGCACACCGAAGACAAGGAACAAACAAGAAAGGACTACGTTGAAGTAGCACGGTGGATTGGGCTAGTTGGTTGCTATTCATAAGGCCGACAACTTTCGCAGCATGAATAAAACGCAAACAGAAAACAGGGCTATGACAAGGCTATGAGGGATGCCGTAGTGCAGGGCTCCGGAAATTTTGACCACCTGGAGCTCTTTAACGTGCACTGACATCACAAAGCACACGGGCCTCTAGAATTTTGCCTCCATCGAAAATCGACCGCCAGGTCCCGGATCGAACCTGCGTCTTTCGGGTCAGCAGCCGAGCAGCTTAACCACTGAGCCACCAAGGAATCAACTAATTCGTTGCATAACCCAGACACCGAATGCTTACAACCTCCTATAGCTTCTCATATTTATCGCTTAAGGAGGCACAGGGGATACAATATGAGGGCCATTATTGTCGACGTTCCCATCCTCTTCATTTAACGCGTTGCGCTGCATGAAACCTCCTTTTTATTTTAAATGTGAGGAATAAATGAGGAGATACAGGTTCTCTAAATGTCACAGCTACGGTGTCACAAAAAGGCTGATATTAATACTCTTCCTAAGCGTCACAACCTATTATTACACGTACTGATGTCTATCGCTACTCCTTTTTTCCCGATGGTGTAGAAATTTGGAATCAACTACCAAGTGACGTTGTGGACCAAACAGATGTAGAAAAATTTGTGATAGGTGTGAACGCGTTCCTGGAAGATTGCTGTGCAAATCTGTAATTCTGTGCATTTGAGTGTTTCTTTTTTTTTAGCGAAGAGAATTGCGCTTGTGTATGTATATGTTTCCCTCCCTGTAATGACCCTCATGCAGAGGGTTAACAGTATGAATAAATAAATAAAAAAAATTACTTTCCGAGAGGGCATGTTGACAATCAAAATTGCTGTGAAGCACAATTTTTCACTTTTGCTGCCATCCAAGTTCGGTGGCCACATACGCAAGCTTTAAAAATACTAACACCGTTTTTGTGGGAAGTCCCTTGAGGGCCGCGTTTCTTTTTGTCTTAGGCATAATTTACCACACTGCTTGTGGCTAAAGGAAAGTTAAGTCCCAGTGCAGAATTGAAATCCACGCCGTGAAAACATGCACGTTAATGGACCTTGTTTCTCCCTTATATCTTAATAAGATTAAGCAATGTCCTCGTGAAATCCCTTTTAAAAGCGGCTAGCACCACTACAGAAAAAAAAAAGCCTCCAGCCCTTCCCATGAGCTCAACTAGCTGTAGTACCTTCTCGGCATTGCACAGAAGAAAAAAAGTTGTGCATCGCTGGTCCTTAAGGGTAACGGAGTGGATTCCAAAAGAAGGCAAGCTTAGCGGGGGGCGGCAGAACGTTAGCTGGGTGGATGAGATTAATAAGTTTGAGGGCATACGATGGGCGAAGCTGGCAAAGGACAGGGCTAATTGGAGAGACATGATAGAGGTATTAGCCCTTCAGTGAGCGTAGTCAGGCTGATGACGATGATGATGATGATGATAAATGCTACCGGCGCGGGCAGTATTGAACACGCGCATTTTCGGTCACCGATCAAGCACCATAATCACTCAGCCACCGTAGTGGCTTTAAGCCATTATACATGTAATGTCGCAAACCTCGTTTTACATTTGACGCTGGCATTTACCTTTACCGCCCTCCCAACGTGGCTTTGAATTTGATTTCGCAGTAGCTTTTTAGAGTGCAGCTTTGAGGCGCCTGTTAATGGGCTAAACGCTTTCGTCGGAGCCGGAGTAGGCATTGTTGGACCGCCAGAGTATTGGAAGAGCAGAGCGCATGATAAAATTATGACGATAAAGAAGACAGGGCCTGAAGAAAATGCAAGAGTATGGTACGGCATCAAGATGCAGAGGAAAGTGGAGGGGAAAGGTACAGTTAGTGTAGTCTAGAACGGCACACCAGAGGAGTTATACAGAGCAAGACTGGTGCTCCGTCTGCGGGAGCGGTTGCCACGAAACGCGCCGCTTCTGGAGAGCCGAAACCGAAACCCAGGGCCGGCTTCGTTTGGTACTGATTGCGCCTTCTGAGGTCGCCTGTGGTTCAAATACAGCAGTAGCATCTGTGCTCAGAAATCACATTAGCGATTAGCGAGAAGTGCAATTATAGGTTGATTTTTACCCTCCTGTGTGGCGTTCTCGTGGCTGGAAGCGTCTGGGAGGTGGAAGACGATGGTCGTTGGAGGCATTGCATGGCAACGGCGACTACGACACTAGAAACCTTGAATTTTCGCTTCTCCCCTAGAGAAACTTGAGAAGCTCTCGATGAGCTAGTTCTATGAAAATTTATTACATCGTGGAGATATACCTTTCGGGCGAGCATTCACAGGAAAAAAAGTTAGTACATTATTCGGCTCGTACAGGCATATCACATCTCTCTGTCGTTCGATCAGATCCGTTGACAGGCTTTCCTGTGGGTAGGAAACATAGGGAACTGCATAGAATAAAGAGCCTTTCACATGTTCTGGAAGTCTTAAAGTATATCGAAAAGAAAAATATATAGTGACCACCAAAGAGTGATGAAATCACACTCCTCACAAAAGTAAAAAGAGAATGAAGTGTAATGTGGCAACGTACGATAAGATATGTTCATGCATTCCTCGCGTTGCTGTGCTGCTGTTAAAATCAGCCCAGATGAGGGAAAGCTCTCTTTTCGAGACCATTGTTCAAGCAGGAAAAGAAGTCGGTGCAATCTTCAAAGTAAACGGATGCCTGCACTCGCCATTTTGTTTCAAACTCAGGGATATTCTAGCTTCACTGAGCTGCGAGATACCGTTGCGCCTTAATACTACTAAAGGAAGTTTGGGAGTTTAGTTGGCGAAATGCCAAATCTGGTATTTGTCTGCGAATAATATATCCCTGGAATAAAAAAAGGGACGTACAAACCGCACAAACCAAGTAATTTTTTCGGCTCCAGATGATAAATTGATGGTGTAAATGAAAATGTGTCGTCAGGAAGCTACTCTTTTGAGGCACTTGTGCTTGGCTTGCATAGCATAAGAATGTAATTTTTGTGAAGTCGTCGCATCCTGCCTGTAACTTCAACTGTTGCGAGTTGTATCCACATAACATGTGGGCGTTCGAATGTTTTCGCTAGGTACTCAGGTCCAATAGGCTGCGCTCAATCTACTGTCTCTCCCGACCGCAGGGGTATGCGCGTCGCGCTTATTGCCCCTGCCTCACTGCAAATAAGGTAGCCCGGCAAAGAGAAAAATTTCATAAGGCCGTCGCAATAGAATAAGAAATACAAATACCTTAAATTTGCAAAAAAGGTGGTCGAGGAATAACATAAACAAAACAAATACCTATCTTTTCATTATGGAAATAGCTGCGGTTTAACTACTGCTGAACCTAATTAGAGTTCGAATCCTGTAGTGTATAGGACAAAAGAGACTCGATTTGGCGCCTGTAACGTTGTGTGCGTTCCACACACTGGATAGACAGCGGACCCACCCTGCAACTTTGGAAGATGGCAGTAACATTAATGGTTTATAGAGAGAGATTGGTCAACCAATGAACGCTGCGGCCTATTCTACTGCCCTCTACCAGTGAATCGAAAGGTCAAAGGTCAGGTGGTGCGACACCATGGTGGACCACATATGGTAAGGCCTATAGCCACAGTTGGCCTTAGGCTCACTTGAAGGTCAACCGGCAACGCCCGGTGAAATCGGGTTTACCTAGCGTAGTGAAGCTTTCGATTAAAAAAATATTCAGTGTGTGTGCACCGATATGTATGTGAGACAGTTACTGCGCCATTTTCTTTCCTGAAATCATATTTTTATTTTCGAGTAGATCCTGCTGAATTCTGACAAAGATATGCGCTCCTGTCAAACCAAGCTTTAGGCGAGGAAGCTTATTTACCAGTAAAAAATAGAACAGGATTTTTGCAAAGCCGGAAGTACTACTGTGACAGGACGCTGCGCACTGAGCACGTGCGCAGGTCCTACCTGGTAGCAAAAATTGCAGCTTTTTAAATGTTAAACTGAATGGTCGAGTGATAGCTATACTTGCTTCTACTATGGTTTTTGGTGTTTCTGATCTCTTTGCTTAACATATCGCTTGCGGCTGGTATGTGTACTCGGATTAAGGACTCAGTTTGCAAGTTTCAGCCGATTCTGGCAAACAATCTACTGTTGTCCGTGAAGATTTGGCTATAGGTTTGCAGTTCGATTACGGTCATCGTTGAAGGGATCACTCACAAGGGCAAATTAGATCTCACCATGATATCTAGCATATTGAAATTAGCCTGAAAATCACCTCTGCTACAAATTCGAAAACGTTATATTTTGGGGTGGGGTGGACAAAATTTGGAAATGACCCGGTTCAAGTCTGGAGTTTAGCATTATATTGGGCACATTAAAATTATGTTGTATATCGATTTCGGTCCAAATCTTAGGTCAAATTTGGTTGTAGGCCAAACGTAGGGTGTTGGGTGGGCCAATGTTGGTAATGCCCGGAGTCAAATTTGGGGGCACCATCGCATTGGCCATAGCCAGAGTATGCTTCGGCATCTGACTTCAGGCTGTTGCTATGAAATCGCAACGTGCGAAGGTCACTTCATTGTGAACTCTACATACTGACTATCGACTATAGCTCTAAATGTATGTGAATATCAGGATTGGCTCTTGGTGCACCAAAGCCCTTTTTGATGAGACAGCCTTTATCGAAACAAAACTTAATATATTTTTAAATTATTTCCTCCTATTAGCATTCTTGCCAAACTCAATTGGAGGTATTACTTTCCTTAAGGATGATTTACAAACTGCTAAGCATATTTTATTTTGCCGTCTACAGCAAAGTTTTCGATGTAATCGCTGCGAAATCATTTTACAACCATTTAATGGTTTATTTATTACAGTCGGGAGTTGAATTTATTTTCACAGGCAGGAATCTTCCACTTTTCTCTGGTCTCTGGGTGGCCTTTCTTGAACAGCAAACAGGGAGTTTTTGGGGAAGGGTTGAAACAGTCGATACAAAGGTTTGATTGCATTGCACATGATATTTGGAGCAATAGCCAAAGAAACCAGCAATAAAGGTATTTTTGCGCACTCAATGAGATACTGCTCAGCCACTTTGCCGAGGCACTAGCTAGCACCTCAGGATAACTATTGAGGCAGGCTGAAAAAGGAAAGAAAAATTCACCCGAAAAAAATTTGTGAAAGATAAACTAATGTTTAAGGATGAGGGCACATCTTCAAGGCTTTAAAATCTTCGGCAGGCGAACGCAGCAAATGTGCAGATGGACACAGTGCACCACATATCTGGCTGCCTTAAATACCTATAGCTCTTCATTTTTCATATCTTGTTAGGAAGTACATTTATGAACTATGTGTGCCACTTCAAGTAGTGGTTTCGCCAAATTCACAACAGCAGCAATTTATTTTTAAAAAGGAGAAAGCATTCAGGAAATACTTTTTACGTAACGAGGGACTGCAGTCATTGAATTTTTATGCAAGACATACTACTCTCCGTTACCATGGCACCATATGAAGCGTTGAGTATGAGCTGTTGGATTCTGCTTAAAATTTTTCTGGTTTTATTTTCGACAAAATTCCTGAAATTCTTGGCCAATGGTGACGGGGCGCCTTTCGGAACTCAAAGTTTTTATGACGTCGTCAAATTTGACGGCAGGAGCAGAGAAATGTTATTCTTTTTCTTCTCCAGCCTTCCACGCTGCTGAGGACAACACTTGCAATACGTTAGTCAAATCTACTGACATGTTCCTGCGAGAACTTATGGGAAAATTTCATGTACATATCACTCGGTGCTTAATACTATGAATGCAGTTAAGATTCCATACAACGCTTTGAGAATGAACGGCATACGTATGCATTATTTACATCAGTAGCTTTGCATCTCTGCCTTCTATAGAGATTAGAAGAATTAGCTTCAGGTTTCGTTCTTTTAAAAATACCGGGTAAAATTAAACAAAAAAGAAATTTTGAGATATACGATAAACGACCGCGGGTATGTTACTGCAATTTTATTTTACTAATTATATTCTCCGAGACATCTCCTCACGCCACCAGCCATAAAGACAGTGCGGGCCTATGTTTTTTTTGTTTTCTTGAATGGCCTCATTTGAGATATGTGTTACATCCCTCCCATTGAGGTACGTTCGACGACAGACTACCTCACGCAAACATAAGACGATTATTTATTTATTTAGCAAATACTGCCGGCCTGTGTTACAGGCCTTAGGCAGGAGTGGGGTACAAACATATTGATAAAAATGACAGGTTTATTGCAAAAGAAGCAGTTAGCGAACAGAGCAAAAACCTGTGCATACAACATAAAATCGATTACAAAGACATAGAACATATGATGACATCGATCCTGGCAGCAAACGAAGGCATCGGACTTGGTCCAAAACAAGGATACATAATAGCCCTATACATCCTTCAGAGCTTGTAAAAATAAATTCACCCATTCGCAATTGACAACATCAGCAGCTAAACCATTTTACTTAATGATAGTATGGGGAAAGAACGAATACTTAAATACATTAGTTTTGCATGAAAACGCGGCAACTTTCTTAGTATGGTAAGAGCGTGTAGGGTGTCGAGATGTGTGCTCAACTAAAAACGACAAAGCGCCCCGAGTGACAGATTTAGTCCCTACAGCTTGGCCTTCAACTCGAAAAACGGACAGCAAAGCGTGTGACAGCAGAGTGCAAAGGGGCAGTTCATGGAAGTGTACTGTAGGAAATACATTCGTTAGAGCGTACACTCTTCGGCAACAAACTTTGCCAACTTCAATTGGCCTTTGGGGACACTTGTTTGGAAGCTCTGGTTGACCAATTTTAACGAAAACTGACTTCACGGTTTAATGGAATGTTTTCGGGGAACTTCACAAAGGCTCATATCTTATCTGGCTGACGCACATAGAAATGTCGAGATCTTTCAAAGACACCCTTTGATAGGCGTCTCTGCTGCTATCTAACAAGTGACAGAACGCTGCATAGACAGACTTACACACATTTTGTAGGCCTTCAAACATAAAATAAAAATTTGGAATAAACAATCGGCCCAACTCATATCGCCTGCTTCACGCAGTAAATGTAGCACCGAGTGAAATGTGGCCGTGTTCAGTAAGATATACCGCATTCCGATCTTGCATGCCATTAGTGCTTTCAAAGACTGAGCTAAGAAGAATTTGCGGTTTTCTTCTCGAGGTCATTAATCATAGTAGGAGTCTCAGCGAGGGCACAATAGAAATAAAAATGAGGGCGCCCGCTCAACGCTCCGCTTCAAAAACAGGGAATTACTGATTTTAAAAAAGCTTAGGAAATAATATAGTATAAAGAATAATTTTCAGGAATAGTTTGGTGTACGAGACTGACAGAAAACCAAAAATTATTTTTTTTAACATTTGAGGCTATCATGTGCCTATAAATTGCAATTACGAACCAGAGAAGCCAGTTATGTTTTGGTGATCCAGCAAAAGATTTCTTCCAAACAAGCAGAATCCGCGGAAGTTGGAGTTGTCGGAACCTATTTCAATTTGTTTTAAGGAACAACTGCTGAATCGAACTCCAGTGCATGCTGTATGCCCAGGAACATATATAGCTTATACGGATGTGTCGGTTACAGATGAGGACGGTACTGAGGCCGCCACTAGTACTGCAATTTCTCAGGTGTAGAAACAATCGGAGTACATGTAGGGAAACACGAACACTCTTTGTAATTTAGTTTTACACCATCCGTGATGCTGAGGAAGCTATACCTAAAACAGTGTTCATAAAGGAAGCCCACAGTCACAGAGACTCCTTAGAGGCCATTAAATAAACAAATCAGCAACGAATGCGGTAATCAGCCCTCATGAGATACAAGCTTGCAATACGAAAAGAAGAAAACGCATCTAGATGCAGTGGACGAAAAATAATCGGATGGTTGGTCGGAGTAGAGCAAATATCCTTTCACAACGTTAGGTTCATCATCATCCTCTCTACTGTCCACTGCAGAACAAAGGCCTCTGCCATATTCCTCCGATTCACCGGGTCCTGTGTGAGCTGCGGCCACCTTATAATGGAAGATTTTCAAATCTCATCAGTCCACATGACTCTTGCCTTCCCTTGAAATGCATAACCTAACAAAGTGATGGTTCGGGCTAGTGGGTATGCGTTATGATCCATAGCGCAGCAACAAAACAGGGGACAAACATAAGCGCTAACTTCCACTACAGCTTTATTTGGTGCACACAGAATTTATACAAGAAGTAACGAATGATACCAGTCAGATTAGACAAGAAACTTTGTGAACAAAGCTTAAAAATCACATGCAATACATTTCATCGGTTGGCATACTGCTCCGAGGCTAAAAATGCCATATCTTTCTTTGTCAGCGACAATGACGGACTGCTGACGCAGCTTTCAGGTCCAGCTCTTTCGATTGTGGCAGCCTCGATAATTTCCCTTGTTAATCTATCGGCATTTCTGCCTATCACCTTGCATTCTTTAAAACCAGGCTTGCATTTATGAACACGACAGTGCCGTGCCAAATTGCCGGAACCACCATCCCTAACTTCCCTATGGTGCTCGCTTAACCGCTCATTAAGACATCTGCCTGACTGCCCAATGTACTCCTTGCCGCATGAAAGCGGGATACTGTAGACTATTTCTTCAGTACACTGCACGAAAGTGTTTCTATGCCGAATCGTGCAACTATTCTGAAGCCTGCTGTCGGGACAGGTGGCCTTGCAAATGCGGGATAATTTTTCTGGTGCAGACATATACACCTTCACTCCCACTTTTTGTGCTACCTCGTTACCTAAATAAATGCACTCGTTAGCTAAATATGTCATCGATTATCTTACATTCTATTTACGTGGTCTGCCCAAGCCAATTTCTTCTTGTTCAGTTCGACCAGGGTGTCATTAATACGTGCTTGTTCCCTAATCTGCTTTAATCTCTTGATTTCTCTTCCTTACACCTAGCATTTTCAGTTATATAGCTCGCAGCACTGCCTGAATCCTTGTGAAACTCTTCAACTGTTATATAACTTCTGCTTGAGAGCCTTAATGCAGAACTGCTGTTCATAACCGGAGAGTACATGACAGGTGTAATGTCCAAATAGTTTTTAAAAAAGGCGACGCAAATTTGGGAATTCTCTGTCTATTCGCGCAAGGTTCAGTGACCTTTTGGATTCTTCTTGCGAAAGGTTTAGGTGAGGTGGCGAAGGGCAGAGTATTCGCGTAGCCGACTGCACCACCATTTCGGCGGAAAGTTAAAAGTCGCTTTAACCGCATTTTCCAGGAGAGACGTCAACCTTCCTGAATATTCAGAGCTTTCTTGGGCTCTAACTACACAGCTACCTTAGAATGCATACTAGATACGCTTAGATGCTTTGAAAATAAAAAAAAAGCAATCCGTATAGCTGCTTATTTTTATCATTGTAATTTTTTGGCGCGGTCAGTTTGAGAAAAATGGCCGCGAGTGTCATTCATAGGTCGGGAACACTAGGCACTGTTGTGCAGAAAACGACTAAATTATGATGAAACCAGCGGTACCAGCTTCAATGGACACCGATTATCACTTGCCATAGGCCACAGTAAAAGGGCCACCTAATAACCCACAAACCCGAACGATGTCATGGATATGCACTGATCCACCAGTTGCTTACGAAAGTGTAAATAAAATAAGAACTGTGCTTTCTCTCATAAGTTTTTCGCAGTGAGAGCAAGTTAAGAGCGCGAAGCGACCACTTCCAGGCCTGTATAGTTGGCTCGCGAGCGAGTAAGAACAGTGCGCTTGTGGAATTTGTTGCCTCACGCTCGTAGCTTCCACTTCTCCGGGCACAAGTAATCATGTCTAGTACCAAAACATCAATGGTAGTTTTGGGATATTTTAGCTGATAAAAATATCTGGGAGCATCTCAGTATTAACTTCTTTATTCAACATCTCCTTTTTACTAAACATTAGGCGGGAAATTTATGCTTGGGTTAGTGTTCCGAAAGTTTATTTTTCTACTGAGTACTCGCATTGAATTTGCAAACGAGTTATAGTGCGAATTACTCATCTTTTTGCCGCTTCCGGAACATTATTTTCTGTACTGCGGTCGAACTGGCTTGATTTGTTTACTCGATTAGTTAAATGCCAGTTTTCATTTCCAGAAAATGGTTTTCATAAGCTGCCGTTTCTAAAAACCTCCAGTTGTTCAACACTGGGAGCCGAGAAAGCAAAAAAAAAAGCAAAAGTTGTCTCTGCGATGCCCAGGTATCACCTGCGAAACTATCAAAACTTTATTTACCTTGTCGTCAGGACGTGCTCGACAGGAGATTAAAACAGTTTCTCTTTTAAATTAAGACAGGGTGCGATATTCACGGCGAATGAACAATGCCACGAACTATTTATTACGAGAAGGATATGACACTATACAGACTGTGGAAAACGCGGGTCGTGGAAATTTTACGCCCAAACAAGTTTTCGGGAAATGATGCTCTATGTCAAGGATACTTTCGACACAAGTTGCTCCCATCTGATTAGGTGCAGTAGTTTTTTTGCCATCGTTCTATCCGTGTCAGTTGTGCATTGCATAAAGCTAGTGCAATGAATCCGCTACATCGCTCCATATCTATATAGTATGTGTATACAGCCGGCTCCTGTGCATCATAGTGTGTAATAGATACCAGGCGGGAGAAACACACGGAAATTGCCGAAAGTTTTTAGAGGGCAATTATGCCTCCTTCTTGTTGAACACTAATAATTCTAACTTGCTTGTGTCACTGAGGCCTAAACCTTTCTCGGGAGATATTCTACTTTGCTGAATTTTCTTCTAGTGTTATAGGAGGGCCGGACAGAACTTAGCGGGATAAGCAGAAATGAAAATCCTCAATTTAAAACACAACGTAGTGCAAGTGCACTATAATCTTCAGCGCACTGCTATGTATTTTTTCTTTGCACTTCAATAGCGGTATACATTTATGGAGCACTTCATTCCAAGAAACGCTGAACGCGCAGTGACATAGGGCATGCAATATTCTAGAAAATATTAGCACCACTTTCTTTCATAAAAAAATGCGAGGGAATGTTAACAACATTCATAAACAATGCGAAAACGCGGCGTGAGATGAGAGGTGCTGCCACGGGTGGAATTTGCGTGATCCGGGTGGGTTTTAGATAGATAGACAAACGTTACACAATTTTTATCGGGTCAGAGCCACCGGATTAGTGCTTTGGCACTGATAGAGTGACCTCTGAACGAAGAGTGATGACTCGTTAGACCCCACGACAAAATGACTACCGCTCTCTTTATTTCACTGCAGGTCTTCCAGCCCTGCTGAATGCACTAGCAGAGACAAACCACTTGATATTTTTCATCAAGTTTATAAACTGCTTACGAAGGTGAGCACCTAGCAAGCAGAACCATATTTAATAGATAGGCTCTTACAAGACACTTTACGGACTTACAAAATTTTTTAATGTCACAATTTTTATTACGTCTCGAAGTGAGGAATTAAACTTTGTCCACATAATTTGCAGAACAATGAAAACAGGATCACCTTTATAAGAAATTTAAATATCGAAAAAAGCGCAGGAGAGGAATAAGGAAGAAGTGTGTCCCTGCCAAAGTGGCTGCACAGCGCTCTTCAGAAAAACCTCGCCATCCACGTAAATACGTACCCTATTTGAAGAGAACTGCATTCTCGTCTTCTGAAGAACCTCCGGACGTCCTCCCACCGTCTGAGGCCTCCTGGGAATCATGCATGAGTGCAGCTGAGCTGGGCACTGACGCTAGGCTTAGTGCCTCCGCTGCCACGCTGGTGGAGTTTGCCGTCGTCTCTCGTGGCATCACCTGCTACGCAGTCGACACCTGATCCGCGGCGCCAGGTCCAGCTTTGTGCTCCCGGTTCATCGGCAGATGCACCCCTCCTGCCTTCCCGAAATGCCGGACTGCTCGTGAGTGATTTGCCACCAGGGCACATGGCCATCAACTCTGCACCACCGGATGGGCCTCAAACCGCACGGCATGATGAACAGGGCATTCCAATGGACTTATCGGCACCTCTACCCGCGCAAAAGTGCCCTCGCGCAACTCACAAGCGTCCCTCAAACGACAGCCAACCGATTCCACCTTCGGCAAGTGATGGCTTCCAAGGTAAGCGCACTTGTCTTACGATCGAGAACTCAGTGGAGCCTACACCCGGATCGTCTTCTTACAAAGTGACCATTAAATCACTGGCCAACAAAAGCCTCACGGATATACCCAACAAGATTTTACAAGCTAACTTGGACGTGTGCCTCGGAACCAAAGGTTTTCGGGGCATCACAGCCAGGACAAAGTCCAACACCATTGCAGTGTGGCTTCCGACTTTGACTGCCGTAGAACGGCTGCAAACGCTCACCAGTATTTCACTGACAAGCGAAATCTCAGTGCCAGTACAAGTGTATTTAGCTGAAGGCTCCGACTTGCAGCGCTGCGTCGTCTACAACGTCGATATCACTGAGGATCAAACTGCCCTCCAGCGTGAGCTGTACTGTCCCACGCACCGTGTCATCGCCCGACGCATGGGAAAGGGGCTTTCTTGCATAGTCACCTTGCAAGGCCCTCCGACACTACCAGCCCGTCTGTACTATTATGGCTGTTTTTTACGGCCTCGGCCATATAAACCGAGTGCGGTATATTGCTATAACTGCTACTGTTCTGGACATATGCGCAAATCCTGTCCCTTCCCTGCTGCCGGTGAAAGTACATCGGAAGGGAAGGTGGCTTATCGATGCGGCCTTTGGTAATCCGACGACCACGAGATAACATCTCCAAGCTGTCCGACAAAACAAAAGGCAACACAACAGGCTCGTCATAGAATGACTAAGCATTGGCCAATACAAGACAGTATAACTTCATTGCAGACATCCAATCGGTTCGCAGCTCTCCAGTGGGACGACGACGAGTGGCCGGAGCTCCCTGAGCACACCTCGCATGATACTTCAGCTCAGCAGTCTTCTAACGGTACTGTGCGAAAATAACGCATCCGAAAACAGCCAACAAAGCAGCGCAGTGTGCCTGAACTCCCACAGGACGTTATGGCCGCAGTCGACGAACAAATCGCACGTCTTTTAGCGGAGGTCACCAAGCTTCAGCAACACCGTGAACTGCTCGCTCGACGTAGACGGGCAGCGGAATCATCCGCCGCATCTATCAATCACGTAGCAACATCGCCTTCCTGCCGCCCACCAGTGTCATTTCCTGCCGCCTCTTCCCAGATTACCGCAATGCCACTGGACAACTCTGCAACTTCTTTGCTCCGGTTTGTGGGCCACCAGTTGTCCAACCTGACGTCCGTGATTCTACAGCGCTTGGGCTAGTAACTAGAAATGGCAAGTTCCAGTCGTGCTGGTGTGCTGCAGTGGAACTGCAGAGGTATTTCCACGAAGGTGGGAGAGCTCAAGACCCGACTGCAAATTCACAAGCTCCATGTATGGGCTATGCTGCTGCAGGAAACAAACGCCTTGCCAGGCTTCAGTGCCCACATGTCTCCTTCAATGATAGACCGTCGTGTACAAACTGCTGCTTTCCCGGGAAAGGTGGCGGTGTATGTGGACTCACGTTTTCCGCATGTACGTCTTGCTCTCGAAAACTGGTACACTTCGTATTAAGAGGTAGTGGCAGTGGCTGCGAAACTTAAGAAGGGAACCGTTGTGGCCGTTTCATTTCACGTTAGACCAGCCGGTGGTGCTTCCTCCCGTATTAATCTTGGCTGGTTAACAAGTATCCGTCGGCAGTATCCCGGGTGTCCGATTTTAGTCGGAGGCGACTTTAACGCCCCTCACCAGGATTGGGGGTACCCCACTTCAAGCCCTCGTGGCAGGCGTGTGCGGGACGCCTTCACGGATTCCCAATTTGTGCTGCTCAACCATCCTGGGATAGTAACGCGGCCAGTGCGTCAAACTCGCAGTGCTTCCCCCTTACACCGCTCCATAGCGCAGGCCCACTTGCCAGACTGGACGGCTTTCCGGCAATCGCTGCCCCCGTACAGTCTGCTCCAAAACGACTATTCGCTCCAGACTTGACGTGGTGATCGGGACCGGGTACTCCCTCCTGGCACATGGAGCCAGACTGTTGGGGAAGTGATCATCACCCTATCATCATCGGTCTTCACACCTCACATTTCCGACCTTTACGCTACAAATGTTTTGTGATCAACTGGAACAGTTCCCGCTCCTGTATGGACAATCTCTCCTCAGATTCTTCGCCAATCCTTGCTGTGCGCATACTAACAGCGCTAAACAGTGCTACAACTACCACCTGGACTGATTTTGGTCGACCGGCACCAGACCTCGGCCTTCTTAACTTGTGGGCGGCACGCCGTCAAGCCGAGCTGGCTGCTACGAGAGACCCTACTTCGTCGCAGGCACGTATGCGATTGCACTATCTTACAGCTAAGGCACGCAAATATGAACGCGACCTCTCTCGGCGGCAGTGCTGCGAACAATTTTCTGCAAAATCCTCGAATGCCTCTCTCTGGAAAACATTCCGTACAATGGAACGCGGTCGCCGTACGACTGACGCAGCGGCAACCGCATGCTTCGCGGCTAACTTGTCGCCAGATGATTTCGCCAAAGAAGCAGCGCGAAAGTTTTTCCCGAAATACGATGCTGTGCCTTCTTCATCCGCTAGTTTAAATATGGAAGGCATCCCAGCGCATGTATATCAAATGCCGTCTGATGTCGGCGTAGATGGAATTGCGTGTCCATTCTCTATGCCTGAGTTGCTGGCTGCGATAAATGATGCGAAACGGAAAACAGCGCCTGGCCCGGACAATATTCAGTACGAGGTGTACAAGAACCTGAGTAGCGCTGCACTCCCTCAACTACTTGACACCATAAAGAAAGTATGGTTGGATGGCGTAGTGCCCGAGAGCTGAAAATCCGCTTTCGTGATTCCTATCCCGAAACCAGGAAAGCCTCCGACGGACCTCGCCAACTTGCGACCTATCTCCTTAACTCCTACGCTGTGCAAGCTGACGTAGAAAATGCTAGCCACACGACTATCATGGTGGCTAGAGCAGCACGGTTTTTATCACCCAGCACAAATCGGCTTTCGTCCATATATTGGTACAGAGGACGGGTTGGCTGTCTTAGCAGGTGCAGTTTTGTCATCTACCCGCAGCCGCAATGTGCGTACTGTTTTAGCAATGGACGTTGAAAAGGCATATTATAATGTCAGTCATGCAGCCATTCTGAACTCCATTGACATACTTTATCTCCCTCTGAAGTGCGTAGTTTTGTCTAATAATTTTTGGAAGGCATAAAATTTGCAATACGCCTCAGCGGCGAAGCGGTCGGATCATTTGTTCCTCTCTGCGGCGTGCCCCAGGTATCAGTATTGTCGCCGACGTTATTTAATATTGCTTTCATCCCGCTGGCTTGGCGCTTACATGACATCCGTGACATAAAATTTCTTCAGTACGCTGACGAGATCACGGTGTGAAGTACTCACCAAAATCTCCGTACTCAGGAGGCTGCCCTTCAATCTGCCTTGGATGTTACCTGTAGTTACGCATCATCCATCGGACTTCAGCTATCCGTGCATAAAACAACATACACGTCAGTCGCCAACCGGTGGGGACGCCGTAAACTTGCTGCAAGTCCAATCCGTCTTTGTCTACCAGGAACCCCACTACAGGAAAGTCCGAGTGTAAAAATCCTTGGCTTAATGATTCACCAATCAGGATCAGCGACTGCATGGCTTTCTCAGGCAAAAAGGCAAGCTATTCAGGCTTTGGGTTTGATTAGAAGGATTGCCCCTAAAACTGGTGGCGCAGGCTCGTTCGTTGCAAGGCAATTGGTGAGGGCAGTTCTGCTGCCACGTATTGTTTATCAAGCCCAGTTTCAACATCTTACAAGAGCCCAATGGGATCGCCTTGAAGCCGTGAACCGAGAGGCTATGAGGACCATTACGTGCCTTCCACGCATCACACCGGCCATAGCTTTACAAGAGAATGCGCAGCTCAATACCATTGATGAGCTGGTGCAGCAGCGCCGTGAAGCGCGCAGCCTTAAGGCCAGTCTATCGCACTCCACGCATGCACTGAAGACTTATGCAACGTCACACTCCATTCTTCAGCCGCCAAAGCCAGTTCTTCCCCCATGGAAGTTTGTACAGCTCAGCGACAACAAGCCAACAGATAATCGCCGGCCAACATCTGCTCATTCGGCATCATTGCTTCGCCAGAAATTTGAGGAATAAGATGATTTCCTGCCTGAAGGATCCATTGTTGTCTACGTGGATGCAAGCACACAAGACTGCAAAGCAACAACAGCCATCTACTGCCCGTGCAGACTTGCCCTGAATCAAACCTCTTGGTTTCAGCTTACGGAACCCCCTTCGTCCTTTTGTGCTGAGCTCGTTGCAGTTCAAGAAGTACTCTGCTCTGTGGCCGACTTAACTATGTTCCCTGCGGCCCGCGTTGTCATCCGCACTGACACCCTTCAAGTTGTCCAGTTGCTACGACGTGTTAGCCGCTGTCCCACGATGTGTCAGGACATCCACCGGCTCGCGGCACGCATCCCTCGGCCAGTACGTATTGAGTGGGTCCCACGGGATCTGCTGACCTATCAAAGGCAGGCAGATTTAGCGACCCGCCTTGCGAATCCAAACTCATCACCGCCTCGGCTCCTTCATTTGGACAGTTTTACCCTCCTTTCATCAAGAAAGGAACTCCTCCGGCGCCGCACACGTGCTCTCTTCCCTCCGTGTGCGGTAACCCTCCTCCGCGGTCTTACCCGTGCAGAGGAGGTTGCGCTTAGGAGGATTCGGGTCGGGGTTGCCCCTACACCACCCATCACTCGGAAGTGGCCTAGGTACCGAGAATTGTTTCCTCGGCCAGGGTGTCCGGTATGTAAACACGAGGACATTGAGGCCGACATTCATCACTTATTGTGGGACTGCCCAGCTCTCAAGCCTACAAGGATCCGGCACCTGATGGTAGCAGGTCTTTCACCAAGCAACCTTTCTTCATACATTGCCTGGACGCAGGGAACGTACCATCGTTCTCTACTGGACTTCACCAAATCAGCTAACCTTTTTCCATTCGTTTAGATCATTCATCACATCTTCACCCATCATTGATGCCCTGAGGCAATAAATTTCGCTTTCAAAAAAAATATCCAAGGATTCACACCCTTGTTTTTCTTTGTCTTCTCGAAAACATGCTCGTATTCACACTTTTTCAATGCACTAGCACTCAAGATATTCTACGATAAACGCGTCAACAGAAACACAATAAGCGATGCCCCCCGTTCCAAATGTTTTACAACAAAGATGTACTAACATTTTCCCGAAGAAAAGCCTAGTTTAGCCTCAGCACCGGATCGTGTTTCCAATTCAGTGCCACCGGCATAAGTCACAACGAAAACTCGAGCTGAGCCACTGCTGACTATAGGTCTATGCTGTAAAATATCTTGGCAAGAAATTGGCACGTGCTACATTGGAGGCCAAACCAAATTTTAGAGAGCTTCCCCCACACCCCCGACTTGTGCGCCGAAGCTTGCCGCTCTGCATGCTTGTGCCGCATTATCATGCCCTCCCTCCTGTTGTCGAGATTAGCCCAGTGCGCCGGTCTCGACTGCAGGAGTGCTTCGTCAGGTGGCACACGCATGCAGAGTGGCAAAATTCAAAACACTAGGGAGTGGGGTGGGGTTCTTAATTTTGCCGAAGATTGTAGAGACCGCAGGACTTTGGAATTAGAGTAGGATATGTAGCCATAAACGCGCCTCGTAATTTTTGCCTCGGCAAGGAGTCATATATATTTATTAGATTGCTAACCGCAGTCAACTAGGAGGAATTTAGTCGAGACAATGAGCATCTTTGTTTTCCCCATTTATTACACTCCCCTCAAATTCTCGCCGATTTCAGGAGCAATAAGTCGTGCGTAAGCTGTACCAGTGGGGTCCCCAGTCGACTTGTGTTACAGAAGGAGTTCCCGCTCACACGAAGATGAGCTTTTAAGAGTGCAAAACGGCAGATTTAGCGACGTGTTATCCTCTTTTGAATGGCGCGTACGGGAGTGAAATACATGGATTCCGACGTGAAATCTGCCGACATCCAGTGTAGTATGTCATACTCAATCCATTGCAATTCACACTCAAGTGTCGATTAAAGTCAGCATTAACCTAAATTCATCTAAACAATGCAAGTTTGATGCATTCCCTATATTGAATTTTATCTTACCTACGTGTCTTTCGACATCCTGCCTCAAAAGATGGAACCACAAGATTGAAGAAACGGCTTAAATACTGTTGTTTTTTGTACCTCACGACAGTTGGACTAAACTTTGAGTGTCCTAGCCACATTGAGGCACAAGGCTGCATGGTTATCTGCACTGATAATTCCCAAACACTTATTTATAACCTTCAAGATGCAAGACCACTAATAAACCTGGGTCTCTCTTTGTTTCCTGTAGCAAGAAAAAAAGCAAAAGTCCGCCAAATTTTCTATGCTGGTAGCATTTCAGTCGCATCTGATCCACTCTTCATGACCGTTGTAGAAATCGTGAACGAGTTTGGTACTCAGATTGCCAACAAAGATGACAAAGAGAAAGAAAGATAAAAATATGTTAATTGACGTATTACGCATTTGTTCTTTTGTGCGTGTTGCTTTTATTATCTAGACAGCATGTACAGTCTTGGTCAAAGTCCTAAAGCCCGAACATCTACATGCAACGAAATAAGTGTCCCTTGAATGCGCCGGTTAGCGGATCATTCAAAACCATGTCAAGCAGGAAGCTTCTCTGCATTCAAAAGGAACCTTCTACCAGCATTTCCAGGTCATTCAGCTTTAATATTGCCGTAATGAATCTACTACGGGGCTGAAGCGAAAAGCCTTTGGCCTTAAGATTTTTGACCGAGACTGTACTGCAGCCACCACTCCTACCACCAACGCTCGACATCCTGGCATGCACTGACCTCAGCGCCGCGAAGCGCTGCCGGGTCGAAGACCGACAATGCTCTCGGTATATTTGCGCCGGCTGCCGATATCTGGAGAGCGGTTCGATTTGACATCATACAACTTGTTCTTCACCTGTGTCTTACTGACGGGGAGAGTGCGTGATCTTGACAGGCGCCTCTGGCCGCGTTTCGCTCCTGACTCATGACTCGCGCGCGCACAGACAGCACGTTGCAGTCTATCACGGCAACCGGACTTAGCGAGCGACGTTTCGCGTGTTCCGCTTCTCGCCTGAAAGTGGCGCTTGGAAATAAACACCAGGAAAAGAGAGAAACCACGGCTTCGTGTTGTTTGTGACGTTGAATAAACAATAAATATACCGATGAGAGTTGTTCATGTTCTTGATCTCTTTATTTTCTGACAGCGGGCATTGGAGTGTTCTCGCTGGTAATGTATGGCTTTCCGCTTTGTCTACGCAGCTAGGAAATCACACATTCTGGCTTCTCAGTGCAAAAGATCTCCGCCAGTCAAGAGCAAGAAAAGCACGGACGTGCGTTTGCTCAAGTTTTTCTCATCTGTATGACTTTCAAGCGGCAGCTTTCAATCCAAACTCAAAAGGCGCGCGAACAGTCGCACGTCGTGCCGGGTTGCAAGCGCTCGTCCCTGTCTGTTCCTTCTTTGTCCGTGTGGGTTTAGCGCTTTCTAAAAATGTAAAAAGTGCACCAACAGGCTCGATCCGCCACTTTCTGAAGCAAACTAAAAAGTATTTCCTGTCAACTTGTGAGTCCGCAGCCAAGAGCGAAACGTGCCAATCAAGAGCGCGCATTGTTTCCGTCGGTCAGACAAAGGCGAAAGGCAAGTAAAATCGAATTTCATTGCAGCTGTTCGGTGCGCTCGCCTCAATGAAAGCCATTCGGATGAGCGTTCATGTTAACCGGGCTGACGGCGGTACATGTCGAACTTGAATATTAGTAATTGATTTAGTCTATTGTTGCTGATTCTTTGATGCCGTTCTTGCTTTTAGTTTCTTTCTCCTTTTCGCTGTCTTTTTCTCAAATTGTTTCCCCGCATTTTATTATGCTCTTTATATGCATACCTCTTTTCTTCTAAGGCTTGAAGCGGAAAGAATTAAACACTGTAAATTACGGCGATTAAATTAAATGTACTCTGAACCCTTTTTGAACAGTTTTAAGGCTTGTTTTCAACTGAATTTCAGGCCATCTTTCTTAACCACTTCATCTCTTTCGATATCAATCACATTGTACCGAAGTAAAGCGAAGGTTCTGGAGCATGCTGCCGAAGGCTTTTCGCCTCCCCCATACTTCATCATATGAAGCGAGCAACTCAATGCTCGGTTTTAGATTTCAATAGTTTGTTTTTCTCTGAGCACCTAGCAACCACTGCACTTTGGAATTTCAGGCCTTGTCAAAGATACATTTCGTACATTGCATTACACTTCGATAGATGGGAAAACTATTTCAGAGACAATCAATCGGAGGGACGCAGGGCATTGTACTCTTCCGTCTCGCTAGGCGTCCGCTGTACCCCCCTGGGACTCGGAGGCGGCCAAAGGTTCGAACCAAAATCTTGATTACGTTTAGAAGTACAGAATTCGCACGTAAGCGCTGTGACCTAATATTTGATTTATGTACGCTCTTTATCTGCATTGTTCTGATAGGAGAGCACTTTATTATCCTTGCTTATATTTAACTTCTTGAAAGACCTCCATAGTTTTCTAAGGACATCTATCCATGCGTGGCAACACATCACCAGCATGAATGTTTATAAAGTTCTGTTGCTTTGCGCATAAAGTAGAAACGCGACTTTTTATATGTTCAGCAAATTTTTTTATACTCCAACAACACGAATTGGTACATTGGAAATGTTTAAAACACGACGTTAGTGGGAACTACAAAACAGAAGTCATGCATAAAAATATAAACAATCCATATTTCTTCGTGCGATTTGGATTATTTTACTATCCCGCTACTATCGCTATACTCTATTTTTCGATATATTTACTCTGCAGTGATGGAGATAACAGAGCAGCAAAAATCCGGAAAGTTATATTCATAAATTCTTATTTTACTAAACCAGTATGTAACTTGAAGCATTTTTGTTTCAGTGGCGCATTTTATCCACATGAACTGGTCATAGATCATACTACGGTTGAAATTCATTGCCGACAGGGTCACTATCAATAAAAACTTGCACATCACCACTGCTTCAAAATGCCTGCACATTTTTAAAAAATAAAACGCAAGTACAAGAATCAATTCTTTAATGCGATGTGAAACTAGGACCCTGACAGCACACTTCTCAGAAGCACCAGGGCATTAGACACATGCTTAGCGATACCCCCAATTATTCGTTGGATAGGGCATAATTAACAGTGTAAAATTCGGTAAAATTATTATGCACGTTTTCTCTGTTCTGCCCTCCTACCTCGCGCAACGCCACTTTAAATGGTGATGTTCTGAAGTTGTCCACGCCAGGCTATAAAGATGACGTGTGCCGCAGACTTCTCTCATATTAACGCGTGCACATTAACAACGAAACGTGGTTTATTCTAGCGTCAAACATTTCATATTTTGTCGATATGGTTTCTTCATTCTAATTGTGCGCAGGAAATTACTGTTCAAGAAACACCAGGCGTATGTACATTTCCTGCACGCAAAGAATATTTTTAGAATTGGATTCTTTCTGTTGAATGGTATCATTACCGGTTTCAGCAAATATCTGCGTCCATGACGGTACTTTTCACCGGTTCACGCGACGCGTATGAGAACAGTGGTATAATTATAGCTGCGACGTTTATATTCACTACAACTCTTATGCAGCCTGCCTCAATGAACTTAAAGACTATGAATGACGCAAGGTAAGAAATATTTTTATGAATTAAAGCTCTTATATCTTATTTCTTTCTGCTTGCTTTATTATACTGAAACTCTGCTTGCCTTGCTGAATTCATCACTAGGAAAATGAAATTACTTGAAATTATTTTTTAATTTTACCTTTCAAAATTCGCTTTTGAGTGCGATCACCTAGCAGCCACATAACTGTATATAGGAGGCGGTTTTAATGAACTTTTAATCGTTTGCAATATTAATTGATCTAAAAATTTCTAGCTCATTTAGAAGTGTGGAGTTCAGTGTTCCCGAGGAATGGGAAGCATGATTTCCTTGACAGTTATAGTTGTAGTAGGAGTAAGCTCGATTGCGCAGATGAGCAGGCGACAGTCATCAACCTAGGTGGGCGACGTCTCTAGTTGAGGAGGCCGTAGGCCCTGGCCATTTGCCGCTGGCTGCCCACCAGCACCAGCGGTATCTCAAGGTCTGTGCTGGTTAGGCGGGCCTCCCACTTATCTTCATAAGCAATTAAATAGCCTAGATTTCACACACCATTGCGTTTTGCTTGCCTTTACATTGGAGGTAGTACCGCCGTATTTCTTTCCTTTCCTTCCTGCTTATTTCTTTCCAGGCAGCCTGCATCAAAAGTCGCAATAAGAAAGAAACTACTCATAGATTGATGTTTTTGTGTACCTCAGGTGACCTGAACCCCACTCTGACATCGTAGCCAAATTTCGGCTCAGCCGTGCTTACGGGTCACGTCTTACGCATCACAAACTAACCTCTGGCGTTAAGTTTCGAAGGCTATCTACTGTTATTTAAACTTTGTGTGTGAACCGTCTGCATCTTTGGCACGACAGTGACTCCGCCCGCATTCATTAGCGTTTCTGAAGTTGTTGCATGCCTACTCAATAAAACACTTCACCATGAGAGGAATAAGTTGTTGCTTTTAATCTGTTGCTCTCATGCGATTACAAAGCAGCCACATCACAATTAGAATTTTTGACTTCATCAAGAAGCATTTTTAAATAAGGCATTGTTTTCAATGAAATTTTTAATGTGTTTAGAAGAACAGAGTGGGACACTTAACCACTGTACACATAATATAGCGTTGAAATATATGGTGCTTCTCTTGTGTGCGGATAGACATGCAGGTTAATATCCCCGCATATGCTTCATTTGTTCGAAGAGCTACAGATCAGTGGAGTCTTTATTCCTTTCAAAATTATCTTACCACTTATGGCAACAAATTAAAATTGTAAAAGCATAGAATATTTTAATATCTTGTCTATAGCTAAGAGCCACTAATTTAACTTTGTTATTATTTGAGCCTATTTTAGTGGTTCTCAGAGACCACTCTTCGGAAAGCTAGAAATGTTCGGATCGTGTATTTTGTGAAAACTAAGAACAGGATTTTTTCATACGAAATTTGAATATGCGATGTTTCTCAGTTTTGGTGTGTTTTACTTACCGGTACCTTCATGACTGCAGTGTTGTACTATTTTTCTTTTGAGATGTTCTCATGAGGTTCTGTGCAAAGCACAGCATAAAAAAACAGAAATTCATATTGGTAATTACGAATTATACGAACTATTATACAATTCGCGGCATTATTGCCTCCCATAGCTTATTTCAGTGTAAGGGAAGAACCATGGGAGTTATGTGAGTTCACCGCCTGCATGGCCACTAAGAACCTAAATTTCTTAAGAGCCCACAGCTGCCTGCAAAACTGTGCCAGAAACTCAATAAAAAGAAAGGGCATGCGCCGACCAAAATGGCTTCCTGCAATGCGACACCCAGCACCCATTAATAAACTTCCCGGATGTGACTACTCAGTAAGCATAAGCTTGGCGCTCTTCGCTGCTATTATTACTTCGCTATGGCAAACTGAACACAAGGAGATTTCGTTAGAAGATTCTGTACCTCTCTCATCTTTCTTCCCTCCTCCCTGGTTCTACGACCAGCTTACTGGCCGTACCTCCTATATCTACACTAGCAGTAGGCAAAGATGGTTACGGTGGCAGCCATTCCTTATCTCACAACAATGGAATATCCTTTCCCCTGTAGTTTCGGTTTTGGTTGCGAAACTGACCACTCGCCATGATGCCAGTTGGCTAGAGCTGAAGTGAGGCCCAAGAAAACTGCGCCATTGTTAGATGGTGGTGCAGCAGTCCGCTGTCAGAAAGATACTGAAAGGATTCGAAAAGGCACATTATTCGGCTGACTTGTACTCTCATAGAAGTGAAGAATTCGGCGGAAGCGATTACAGTAATCTCTATAGGCGGTAGTCGAAGTACATAATCACCGCCGCTCTCAGTCACGCTTCATTGAAAGCTGATAAAAAATCTTCAAAATAAGGTGACAAAAGCAACTGCACATAAATTTAGCCTGATCTAGTTCTGGTTGCACAAATAAGCAATGAAAACCTTTGCTGCAATATATTCAAACCTTCGAAGTTTTATAACACGTATGCAAATCACCCTGAAGAACCCAAAGAAAAGACCAAGAAGAAACGGCAAAAATAACGCTCTTAATTCATGGATGCTTCAGCTAACCATAGCCCTAAATTTACGCGACAGGAATTATTCGGCTCCTGAGTCCTGAACAAAATTACAGAAAAACTCAAATATCTATATTTACCTGGCGTTGGCGAATTCCATATGCTGGTTTCATATTACGAATGTCCTGCGCATCATTACGAAGAAAAGACGAACAATGAAAATTTTCTGTTGTAGTCTTTTTAAGCTACTTCGGCCTTAAACCGGGTCTTGGAAACTAACAACCCATCAGGTTTCACAGTGACAGGTGAATGAAGAATTAAGCAGTAAACATTCCGTGCAGTAGCCCTTTCTGAACTGCATCCTCGGGGGCCTCTTTCTCGCAAGGGCATTCTCACCGCAGCTATGTTTCCTTCACATAAGAGTAGCCACAGCTATGCAGTTACAGAGAAAACCTTAGCGCAGTTATGTCGGAAACTGTTCAAATTTTAAAGTCAAGTGCGCAACTTCAGTCAACCTTTGCTAACAGACAAAATGGCGGCTGTCATGCTATTATTGCCGTGCAATTCGAAACAAACTCCTCCCTGGATCCCGCAGAACTGCCCTATCGAAGCTACAGAAGCGGCAGTTCTTGTAAGTGTGCCCTGAACCTCTCCACATTACTATCAAGGCCACCGGTGTTTGCTGAAACCGGTAACGAAACAACTGCATATTAACAATTCAGTGATGAAATATTCATTGCGTGCAAACAAATTTCGCGTGGTGATCCTTCAATAGTAATTTTCTATACACCATTGAAAAGAAGAAACCGTGTAGATAAAATATGATTTGTTCTGCACTAGACTAAATCATGTTTCGTTGTTAGGGTACACGCGTTGTTATAGCGGAAGTCCGCAGCCCACACAATCTTCGCCGCCCGGCATGGACAACTGAGCGGCGTAGCGCGAGGAAAGCGGAGAAAACGGGGTGAAGGTGTGGAATAAGTCAACAGAATGTCACACTGTTGACTATGCCTTAAATTACTAATTATAGCGGCTATCGCTAAACATATGCCAAATGCCTTGGAGCCTCTAAGTGGTATGCTCGCGGGTTCCTTGTGTCGCACCGCACTAAAGCATTGCGGCCGGCACTTGCGTTTAATTCGAAAAAAAAGGCTTAGGTATTCAGAGGAAGTGGTAATCTCCCCGTTTTCGCTGTGAACTTCTTTGCAGTGAATTTTAACCAGGTTGTGATCACGTGAAAAAAATTGAAAATTGGTTGTTGGGGAAAGGAAATGGCTGAATATGTCTCGCATCTCGGCGGACACCTGAACCGCGCGGTAAGGGAAGATCGTTCATGACGCAAAAATTCGCTATTGGAGCCAAAAATACTTAGCTGCATCTTTCTTCAGTACAATACGGAATTATGAATATAACTTTCTGGGTTTTTGCTGCTCTGTTCACGACATAACTTCAAGACAAACATACTGAAAAAATAGAGTGTAAAATAGTTGCTGCATACTAAATGGGCCAAATCGAACCAATTGCAAGAAATATCGATTATTTATATTTTTTTCGGAAAATTACTATTCTGCAGCTCGCCCTTACTACGCGCTGTAAAAAGTTGTAATTTGGCCAATCTTGCAGTTCGAGTATAAAGAAAAATGTTCTAAAAACTACAGAAAATATTTAATGCAATCGAATTTGTGCGAAAGCACGGATTTGTTCTGCGTAAAAGACGACGATGAGAGGGCAGTGCCGCATGATCGAGTGCTGGTTTCTTTAGTTCATATTTCTTTTATTCATTTGACTTTTTTCAATTTTTATCTTGATTCAGTCTTCTCTAGCCTATTTTTCCCCGCGCAAATACTTCATTGGGATTATCTACTGTACCTTGGCCAATCACCCTGCGTGGGTATGTGCCATGCTTACTAAGGAGAAGAGTGCTAGTGCTAGGCCAGCTACAGCATTTTTAACATCATTGGATTTTCAACACCTGAGATAATCTTGGAGCGGGAGAGTTTGTTGATCTCGGCAGCTTGAAGTATCTCTGTCGAGTCTACGCTGCCGTATTCCTCCTCTAAATTTTTATCTACATCGGTCTGGCTTGGCGCTATCTCCCCTTTGTGCATTTTGTCGTGAGTCCGAATCTATCGCTCATTTTCAGCTCTACTGTGGCCGTTTCACCTCTTTGAGAAGAAGGTTGCTGGAGGAGCCCTTGCAGCATCTTGCCCTTAGTCTGAGCAGCCCGCTCTTGCTATCATTTGGCGCCACCACACTGCCATCTTTTGACAGGCTTGCAACAACAACGAGCAAGACACGATTTTGCTCAGGTCAGAACCAGCACGATGAACGGGCAGTGCCGCGGGACGGAGCGCTCGAGCTAGGCCTGCTGCGAACAGACAAGGGAACATACAACGGATAATTCTTGGTACTCATCGGATTAGAGCTTACGCACTAACAAATAAATATCACATTCCTCCAAGCGCAAGACAAGAAAACTTAAGTTAAAATACTTTCGCAAATGTAATGATTTGCTATGCGCGGCTGGGAATGCGCAGAAAACGATCAAGATTAGGTGCACAGAGTACGTGTCAAATTCCGTGCTTGTGTTAAAGACTGATTTAAAGTGCAATGAACGCAAGTTTGTTTTTTTTTTCCACGAACTCAAGTATAAAGTGGAGTGGTTGCTACTGGTTCAAAGAAAAGGAAAACATTAAACTAGAAGATTGATTTGTTGCCTCGTTTGGTGATATAAAGAGAAGGCAAAAAAATGGCGGTGGTTTAGCTCTGGCTAAACCTGGAGTGATGCGATAGCTACAGCTAGCCGAGTGGAACTTGGTCACGTGACCAACCACATGACCAACCACGTGATCAGCCATGACACCGAGAAAACGGCAGCATAGAGTTGCGTACTATTAACTAGAAGAAAAGCTGGCGCTCCGCCTACAGGAGTTTGCATGGAGCTTCCTCGAGACCACCTGGGCCACCATGGGCGCTCTAAGCATCATGGGGCGGAGAGCTACCGACTGCAGAATTACAACTTTTGGCCAAAAATAAATGAAAACATTATCGTTGTTCTATGATCAGGAATGCGCTAACATTCAATATCCTGTCTATAAATTGCAACAATCGAGCAGAAAAGCATGTGAATGTAAAATTTGCCCGAAATAAGGGATGGCTTGCTCTCCTATTGATAAATTTTGCAGACCACAAAAGCAAATATTTTATGCTTAACAGGAGAACTTTACAAAATATATTTCCAGAAAAATGTCGTTGTTTGAACACTTTAAGAGGTTTGTTAATGACATTTCGGAAGCCAAAAAACGTTTTATTGGCGTCGTGTGCTGTTGCGTTTTTGCTACTATGGCTTTTGCGCCCTACGTTTGCGCCAAAGTCGTCAGCACCGTGGACGGAACGGGACATCTCAGTAACGCCACTCTGTGTTCCTGGAAAAAACCGACTGCCCCGCGCCAAGTAGCTCATCGCCCCATGATGCTTTGAGCGCCCATAGTGGCTGAGGTGCAGCCTCGCCAGCTTTCCCTCTAGTTAAAAGCAAGAAACTCTATGGCCGGAAGCTTCTCCGCTCCACGTGACCAACCACGTGACAGCGTGGCAGCGCAGCCACAGGGTGGCGGCGCTGCCACAAGGTTGCGTGCCGCCACGCTGAATGCTCGAAATGCTACGGTAATGTAGCTATCGCTAAAAAACTTTCTGCAGTATACGTTAGAAGCTTGCGTTAAGCTTTGATTAAGTGTGATTGATATCCAAGCAGGTGGTGCCCTTTAGAAACGTAGCTTGAAATGAAATTGAAAACAAGCAATCCAAAGTGCTGAAAACGCGCTCAGCGTACTTCCAGTTTAAAACATGCGCGAAAACGACACGCGAAACAGAGAAACAAAAGAAAAGCAAAAAGTGGATCACATAATCTATAAAGATACAATGAAGCGATTACTGATGTTCACGATCGGCATGTACCGCCGTCAGCACGCATAACAGAAAGCTCGATAGTGAGCGTTTTATGGACTCAAGCGCCTGAAAGCTTTGGCTGCTGTTGCATACACAATGCTTCGGGTATATTTGCAGCGCTGACGGCAGCTGGAGTACAGTTGGGTTTGTTTTTCGCATTTATCTAGCCGATGGAGAGAGTGTACGCTGAAATGTGTCAGTGTTCAATAAATTACACCCCATGCCGTTATGTATTCCATGATTGCTTTGATGAGGAGAATTCGCTGTTTTATTTTCAACGTCATTATTCATAGCAGGACTCTGAGCGAGTGCAAAAGCGAAGAAATTAGAGCGCCCACCTACCTTTTTGCTTCAACGACAGTGCTTTTCTGACTAGAAAAGCGTGGGAAATCGTGTAGATTAAAGAATAATTTTCGGCAATGCTTCAATATTTGATACCAGTGAAAAAACAAACAAAATTGTGTGTTTTATTACATAAATCTACCCTGTTCTCTTAAAGTACATGTACAAACGACAGAAGCCATCGATGTTTGGTGAACCAGCTGATACCTACTTGCAAATGAGCAGAAGACATCACAGTTCTAGTTGTCGGATCCTCTTTAGCGTCGCTGTAAAGAACACCTGAAAACTCGAACTTTGGCGGGTGCTATAAGCCCGGAAACATGTATAGCTCATACAAATGCGTCTGTTATAGATAAGGGCGTTTAAGCGGCCACTACTAGTATGACAACCACTGGGGTATAAAAACTTCGGGCACATCTCGGACCACCCGAACAGTCTTGTAATTTCCTTTTATGTTATCCGTGGGGCTATGGAAGCTATAAAGGAACAGTGTCCATAAGGAAAGCCCACATTTACACGGATTCCTTAGCAGTCATTAACAAACAAACGCGGTACGAATGCAGTAATCGGCCGTCAAGAAAAAGAGGTAGAAGTTTAACATAGTCAAACTGAGGAGGCGTGCGAAAGCAGGTGTTCATTCTTTAATTGCAGGGGCACTTTGCTCCTCTGTAAGGGTATGACGCGATTGTGTTGATTGGTTTAATTCCCATATATGCAGAAGGGGTCACTCTCTATTTAGCATTCATAAATGGCGGCGAGTCCTCGTACCGCTACCAGCGCAGAGGCGCAGCAGTTTAAGCGATGCTGCACTGCACTTACATGGGGCTGTTTGCATCGCAGCCACCTGTAGGAATTGTGCGATCAGTGTTACGCTTCCCGAGCAACCTCTCGCGCAGCTGGCGCGACGCTCCTCCGAACTTATTCCAGCTTACCCGAGTAACTCGTACGATCTTGTGCTGTTACGAGCTGCTGTCAGTTCGGGACCAAATATCTCGGGTAAGCTCGGCTAGAAAGTCGGGTTGCTAGGCAACGGCACAATATCGTGCGTACGTACGGTGACCAAATTCTTGGTCGACGTTGATGACCGTATCAGTAATTTCGCACTAATACATGCTTTCAATACGAAAATATGATTTTTGCTTAACCTCAGTGGGAGACCGGTAAACACATAGAAAAAGAGGCCAGGGAATGAAATAAAGAAATAAAAATAAAACATTGACTGGTACTGCCTTTACGCCTAATGGTTTACGAGATGTTTCTTAGCATATAATTGCAAAATAAAATTACAGTAACATATCCGTGGTAGTTCATCCTAAACATCTCCAAAGATCGTTTTCTGTTGCATTTTACCCTCTATTAGTAAAAGAAGAAACTTTCAGGTCAGTTCTCCTCAGCTCTTTGTTGACAGAGCTGAAAAGCTACTAATGTAGAACAACGCACATGTGCGCAGTTTATTCTGAATGCGTTTTGTATATTCTTGTGTGTCTTTTTTTCCTTTAAAGCAGGCGAATAGGCATTTGTGCAAGAAATATTCTCATAACTTCTCGCAGGTTCTTATCAGGCCAGTTTACTCACGTAACACAAGCGCCGTCCTTAGTAACACCGAAGGCTGTAGAAGAAAATGAATAAAGATACTCCGGTACTGTGGTGGAATTTCGCGGATTCATCTCATTAAAACTTTCGATAAGAATGAAGCAATATCATCGTTTTTTAGGAATTGCTGAAGTTTTGTCGTATGCAATCCTCAGATAGCTATAAGCAGAATCTAACAGATCCTAATCACAGTTTCATGCGCCATGGTAACGGGAGGTAGTATTTCTTGCGTAAAAGTTCAATGACTACAATACTTTCTGTACTGCTTATAAAAAGTAATTCCCTGCAACCTTTTGCACATTTCAAAGGTAAATGCTGCCCTTGTAAAATCTGCGAGTTCAATATTTGAAATACGAAATTTAATTCATAAATAAACTTCCTATCATGATCGGAAAAATTCTTCAGTGCTACAGCTCTATAAAGGCAGCTAGATAAGGTGTGCAGTGTATCCATCTGCACATTTGCTGCACTCAGCCTTCTGAAAACTGGTTTTAGTGTTTAGATGGCATATGCAAGTCTTTCAAGTTTAGTGGATCTTACAAATTTTTTCTTAGTTTTTCTTTTTTTTTCGCCTGCTTCAATACTTATCCTGAGGAGCGGCATCGTGCCTCAGCGAAGTGGCTGAGCAATATCTCAATGAGTTGGAGTGAGCATCTTCTGCATAGTAAAAATAGCACTGTTCCTTGAATTCACTGTGAGTAAAAGACGTTTGTAGTGTTTTCTTGAGCTATTGCACGAATTATCATGTCCACTGCAGTAAAATGTCTGCATCCAGCACTTCAACCCTTCCTCAAGAGCTCCAGATTGGTATTCAAGAAAGGCCCCGGAGAGACCAGAGAACACTGAAAGATTCCTCCTTCGGAAAATAAACTTAAATACCAACATTAAAAAAATAAAGCATTTAATGGTTGTGAAACCATTTCGCAGAAGGTCCTCCAAAAACTTCACTGTAGGCTTCAAAATAAAATATGCTTAGCATTATGTAAATACACTTGAAAAATGTAATAAATGTTCCTTTTGCGCTTTGGCAAGAACCCTACAGGGAGGAGATGTATGACATTTTTATTCAGTACACCAATCCTTGTCAAAAAAGGCATTAGTGGACTAAGGACGTATTTTGATCTCCGTGTATTGATTATCTTTTTTTTTTTGCTGTGTGGGACCTATTTACGTACGGAATGCGCAGTACAGTGTCACTGTAGTGTTTGTGGTAAAGCAAAAGATCCGTGCTATTCGTACCGGTAAATAAGCTTCCCCGCTTTAAGTCTGCTTTGACAAGAGCAAAGAACTTTGACAGAATTGAGCAGAACCTAGTTGAAAGAATGGTTTTGGATACTGAGAACATATTTATAAACTTGCGTTCGTGGTATTCCGTGACCGACTTGCTCGCAAGTGTAATTTATTTGTACTTATTACATAGCTACGTATTTATGAAATTTTTCTTTTTTCCAAATAATAACCTTATTTCTAGCGAGGCAGGGATGTGGACCGAGGAGAAAGTAGGCTGGACGCAGCCTCTTGGGCGCGTACCAGAGGCAGTCACCCGCTCCCCGCATGTCCTGTTAATTTACGGCATCTCACAACAGTGGAAGCTACAAGCCCGAGGCGACGGCTTGAAAAACATTCCATTCTCATGTTATGCCAAGCAAAGCACAAGCGCTTCACAGACGTCGCTTGGAGCTAGCAGCCCATCCTTTATGCAATGAATCTCTGATCTCGAGCTGTAAAATTGCGTAGTTTGCGCGATTTGTACAGTTTTCCACATACTTATCTAGAGCCCTGGAGGGGTACGCTGTGTTGTGCATGCATGATGATCGCTGATGCCTCGCGGTCCTGATGCAGTTTTTATTTATTTTTTTTACCCTCAGTGCCGTCAGGCTTATAGAAGGAAGTGTGAATATCATACAAGTACAAACCACAAAAAACAGCAGCTCAGAAAAACAAAGTTAGAGGCACAAAATTATTTAAAATCAATAACAGCATTACGAAAGGCAGCAGTATCATTAATTTCAGCACTGTCATGTGGAAGGTGGAAACAAGGTATAGGTAAGCATGGATCGCAAGAAACATCTTTCACAGCCAAACTAGCTAGTAAAGGAACTCTAGACATCCAAAAAAAACATTTCACAGGACGACCGTGAAACCTGATTCAAGACTGTTGCGATATGAATTGGTTCGTCCGCTTCGTGGCGCCGGGATGCAGCGTTTAAGCGATGCGCCACTGCCATGCGATAATAGGCTCTGCCAGAGGTGGGGCTTGCGCGGCAGAGGTTGCTCTTCCTGAGCGCCCTGTCATAATTTAACTACCAAGTGCCACGGTGGACAGTTCTTTCACTCTCCGGTGGGCAGGTTGTGATCATGCCGTAATGCCACGTGACCTAGGTGGCTGACCTGCCTCCTATAGGTTGCTGTCTGGGGACCGCCTGCCACAGCCATGCTCGTGATTTTTCGCTCACAGTGCCTGCTGACGAGCATAGTGCAAGTTTTACGCTACAGGGCAAGATTTGAACCACCGCAACAGGGTACAAGGAACAATGGTCACTGGTGTAATGAAATGGAGTTCGTCAACACAAAGCGCTCAAGATATTGAAGCCGACGTATTTAGCTTTGCCGTCTGAAACAATCGCACTGATTGCTTGTGATCTGCTTCAAAATCTCAGCTCATCAATCGCCTTCAATAACCGTTTTGTTCACAACACAGTGCCGGCACTTATCAAAGTTGGACTCCTATGCGTTTTTCTTTTCCTAATAAGTACAACACCTTACGAAGACCCGAGCTGTGTGTGCCACATGGGCGTCTTTGTAATTTGCCTTCACGCATCGCACGGGTGCGACAGAAGGACGTGTGCTGTGTGACATGCCTGCATGGTAAATTTGTCCGGTTGGTCAAAATTAATCCAGAGTCCTCCACTACGGTTCCTTTTTCCCTCTAGCCTCTTTCCCTCCCGCCTCCATCCCTTTCCCCATGCCGTGGTTGATGTTTGCGGCAGGAGGTCAGACCGCTACTAACTCTTAGAGTTTGTCAAAAAGTATTTTCAAATTTTGCTTCATACTGCACGGCAAAATCCAAAATCGGCACTCTGAATCAAGTGTGAAACGTCGTCAGGCAGACAAGCGACACTGCTCTCGCTGTATTTCCCGGCTTACGCCGTATCGCGCAGACGTTTAACTTTTCAAGCGTACAACAATGGCTGGCGATTTAGTATTCTAAAAACGAAGTATTGTATGAAAGCACAGTGATATCTGTTTGTCGCTACTTCCACATAGCGCCAAGCACGAATATTATTGTGGTAGAAATATTAGTTGATGAATAAGACGATGTGCAATGCACAACGCGAGAGTGTGTGGCAGTTATAACATGAGGTATGTTCGGCTTCGACGACAGCCTTGTTATCTCGCGCAGTGGTCAACAAAGCTGATATGCTCGCGCTTCCATGGGTTTGAATCCCAGTCGCATAGATTTGTTTTATTTATTTCTATCTACTTATTTCACTTGGCACAAAGCTACAAAGATCAAAAGAGCTCGCTCGGGCAATATGATATTGCAAATATTAGTGCAAATATTGCAATATTAGTGCTTTCGGACTGATATTTGGCTAATAACTTGCGGATTTTCCCGCAAGTACATCTAGCAGCACCGGCAAGTAGCTGCAGTTTAATGGTAGCGTCAAGAGCATGCACTCGCTATGTTGAAACCAATGCGCGTTCGCGCGCTTCAATCACCTGCCTACGTGGAGCATACCGAATGGTTCTAGGAGCGTTTGACGCGTTTAAGTACCGTGTGTCCTCCCCTTAAAATACAAAAATGCACAGGGCGTGAGGCATGCAGTCGGTGAATGATCAGGGCGAGTATGTTGCCGACAGAGAAACGATAACGGCGGCAAGAAGGATTTGAGCGAGGGTGGTTTTCTACTCCCCATAGCTTCTGTCACGTTTCATTTTTGTTCATCCATCACATCGCCACTTTCTCTTCCCCTTTCGCCTCAAATCCCCTGACAATAACCTTGACTGGAATAAAGGTTATGTCCTTCTACCCTTCTCCGCGCTCTCGCTCGTCAGCTGCAGTACACGGCATTGTAAGGCGGTTGACTGCAAAGCACGCATTGCCTTCGATTTTCACAGATAGAGATGTTACAGTGCAACAAAATGTAAGCGAATTTAAGTCTGATCGATGACTACTGTAGGAGCTGAACTGTGACAGCTGCTGAGTTAAAGCAGACATTAACAAGCGGGAGCACCAAAGAACAAAAAATTGTGCCCCTCAATCGATTGTCCTTATGCCATGTCTTCATTTTTTTCTTCGGCTCTGCGACTGCCGGAGTATATATATGAGGTTTAAAATCCTTATCGTGCTTGAGAGCAGGTCGAGTAGATTGAGAACACTAGCATAATGCGAACCTTAATGGTGTGTCTTGCCATTTTTCTAGCTTGGGCCGTACTTCTCTGTGACGGGAACAAGAGCGAGGTGAAGGAGGATGGGAACAACTTGACCAAGAAAAAGGAAGAACTTCCAAGTATGTTTCAAGCCGTTTTGCTCTTTGTTTTTATTATGAATACTGGCTAGTAAAGAACTCTCAGGGCTGATCAGTGCACACGCTGTGCGAGTACCTGCTCCTTTCTTGACAGGCATAGCGTTCTCTTAGGTACATCTTCTCTGCTTAAAAAAAAAGGGCTTGCTTTTTTTTCTTGCCGCTGAATAAGGAGTTTCCCCTAAATCTCCGTTCAAAGCTGCGTATAGGTTTCTTCTCAGTAATAAGCAGGGAGTACTGAAAAAAAAAAGTCAACTCTCCCACAGTGGCGATTTATTGCTTCGTTTATCGCGCTGTACAAGTAGCTATTTTGTTGATTTAGGTTCCCGGTAGTGTTGTGTAGCTTCGGCTTACTGCAATATTTTTTGGGCTAGGTAAAAATCCGTCAGTGCAGGGGCTCGTCCATTAAGTAGACGATTCATTACTGAAGGCGGTGTCTGAGTGCAACTCGACTAGGCCAAGCCCCTGGCACCGCTATGATTAGAGCACAATCACACCACGTCTGGCGGGACGTTTAGCGGGAGGAGGTCGCAGAGAACAGCGTATTAGAACGGCTGGATGGCGATGCCATTCAGGTACAGAACAGCCTCGAGCTGGACAGATCATCCACTGAGGTCTTCAGGTCTGAACAGCGGAAGCGACGGGTCGAAGGCCAATGCCTGCCAGTCTGCCATCCTGGAAAGCCGCCGGCTCTGAAAGTGCAGCCCAACAGGTCAGCACAATGCGGTCGTCGTCACATAGGCGACCATGACTACGTTTATGGAAGTCTTGCCGACGTATCAATTGATGGAGCGGAGGCAGTGCTTTGTTGCGTTCGTGCTTGCACTGCCTCATCGTCGTCGACATGTGGCCAGCGCTAAGAAGGTTTTAGGATTCTTCATTTATACAGAGCGGGTTTATCTTTCAGAAAAATATCTCTGCGATGACTAAGTTACATTGTCGGCGTACAGAGAAATGAATAGTTTTTATCTTAATTACGAGCGTCGATAAAATATCCAACACAAGGACGAGCTAATTCGAGAATCAATGAAAATTTCCCAAGAACCGTTTTGGTATGTGCCCGGAATACGTACTAGTTAAACAGTCTCTAAGGAAGAAAAAGCTTCTATACTGCTACTTATCGCATTGGTGGTGTTATTGTGACCTGTTTTATCCACGGCAACCAGAATTCGATAGGAGAGAAATGAGAAATTTCGGGTGCACAATGGTTTTGGTGAAATTCTAAGTGAATCCAAGAGTTCAAAACTGACCTGACATGAGGCACCACAGCGTCTTGCACTGCCCAGATTGTTGTTCTCGCACAGCCGTAAAACGTTACATATTTGTTGTTTTTGAGACAAGAAGGCAGGTTTCACACTGTTCAACGCGAAAGAAAAGGATACTGGCAAGAGCGACAAAAAATGCAGGACGGCTGACTTCATCATAAATAAAATAAATACTAAGGAAAATAGAGCAAGCAGTGACTATAAGTGGCACTTTTGTTCGAAGATTCGCGCAGCACTCTTAACAGAGGAATAGAAGGCGCAAAGTCCCCACACAAAAACGACCACGAAACACGCCGTTTCAGTTTACTGTGCCTTTAGCCGTTTAACCCGAGCATGTGTTGTCCTAAGATGCAAAACAGTTTTCACCTGGACATACGTCGAATATGGGGTAAAGAATCCAAATAATATGTTGAGCAGAGAGAAATTAAGGTAATGCAAATTCGTATATATTATTATTCAAGGCTTTGCGGGACCGCTGTGTACCAAAATTTTCGCTAAAAATCTTCCGCAGATTTTCGAATAGAACCGCTGCAAAATGCAGCTCCTTAAAAGCTCTCCGTGGTGACGAAAAAAAAATGGGTGCTTAAATTACACTATTCGTTCCCTATTGCATAAGCTTTCTCTGCCAGAAAAATGGTACTCTAAAACACAACGTTCATTAGGAGACCAACACTCATGTGGCATACATGTCCCTGGTTCAAGTAGAAATAAGTAGACTGCAGGTACTTAATGTTCGAGCAACTCCTATGAGATAAAATGTCTGTAATACTCTATGCGTTAAAGAAATTTCTAGTTAGGAGTGTGCGCAGGTGCTGCCTAAGAGAGAATCAGCAGCCAATCAGACTCACTAAACAGTAACTGTTGGACATTGCTGGCAGAAAAGCATGAAAACTTCGGCATAGCTGGCAAGTAGCTGCACTTTATTTATTTTTACATACAGCAGCCCCTGTTAGGGCTATTGCAGGAGTGGGGCCTTTACCAACGTGCTGCCACGGGCTAGCAAGAAGAAGAAGCGGACAGTTGTGCAGATGGAGGGCTCGCGCAAGACCCGCAGTCACTAAATCATATCAGCGCCATAAGTCATCACGTCTCGTTCTTCGGCTTGCCAGCACTAACAATGCATAGATGCTTACGAGATCATTGCCATCGCGATGCTAAAGCTTATGGCTTGTTGGCTTGTCATGCCCTCAGGTCTTCAGTGCAGCGTTCATGGTCCCTGACTCCTGACACTCCTCTTGCCTTCAAGACACAATCCGAGCTCGCTTCTCTTCCACGCCGGTCTGTAGACGCGGTGTAACAACACTACGAACCAAGCTAACTGATCTTGTACCCCCGCCCACGTGACCTGAGACGTACATAACCATATATACTTAAGAACACAGTACCACAGTACCATCGCAGTTGTAAATAGCTGTCTCCGTCGGACTCGGCAGTTGGATTTTGTTAACCGCTGCCTTTGCAGTGTTCATAGCCGACGATTCATCTTCTCATCGTACGTTTATATCCTTCATCATAGAGACAAAATCTTCAGTTTTTGCAGCGATAGCTACATTTCGCTAGTATTCCGAGCGTTCAGCGTGGCGGCGCCACCACGCAGCTGCTGGCGGCGCGGCGCGCCTGTAAAACCGAGTAGGGGGGGGGGGGGGGGGAGTGGAGTGTAGGAGAGGGGGCAGAGAGTGAATCACGTCCATGGACGAAGATGAAGGAACGCCCAGAGAAACGCAGCGGTGAAAAACTTAATTTGCATTTCGACTGAGCGAGTTCCACTCGGCCAGCTGTAGCTATCGCGTAACTCCAGGTTTAACCAGAGTTAAACAACCGCAATGTTTTCTCTTCTCTTTGCAACACTGCCGCCACTCCCACCGTGTTGTCATGTGTCTCAACTGTTTCATTATTTTTAGTTTGCGATCAGGAAGATCGCCCGGTAGCCCTTAGCCGTGTCGCAGTTTAGAAAGGCGAAAACGTGATCGGTGGCGAGGGCGGAGCGCTCGCATTACACCAGCAACAATTACATCGTGTCATCACCAACTGTCCTCAGGCCTTGATCTTTGGCTTGCAAGTGCATAATAGTTTCTTTAAATGTAGCTGTCGCTGTAATTGTTACACATATACTATTCAAGACGATTCCTTACTAACCTAAACCATCAGCATATAGTGTGAAAGTGAAAATGAAAATTGCTTGTTGGGGAAAGGAAATTGCGCAGTATCTGTCTCACATCTCGGCGGACAGGAGACAAAGTGCAGTTTTGTAGAGTGCACTAGCTTCAGGTGATGGGGTTCGTACTAACACGCAAATCCGCACGGAACTTTCATATTTTAGAGAGCTGCCAGGACGGAAACAGGCAAGTCATCTCTGATGGCCAGAACATAACCAAGCACGAGAAGCCCTGCTACCTGCTCACATGCCAAAACGGCAATATGGTTAGGACCAAGTGAGTATGTCGATTAAGAATAAATTTATTTGGTCAGGAAATTTTCCTTCCTTATTTGGCAGAGTAGCCTGAGCTCAAGGAAGAGCGAAACTATTATTTTATTGGAGAAGGAGCTGTTCACCGAGCTAAATGTATCACCGGGACTGCTCCAAGACTGGGTAGCGGTAATGTGGTTAAAAGAAGAGAAAGGACGGGCAATGAGGAGAGATACTTAGTGAATTGGAGCGCATGGTCGGCCGGGCAAACCGATATGTATGAAGAGAAGGTAAAAGGTAAGCACTTTGGGGGAGGGAGAAGAGAAGGCTGCTGTAGGTAGACAGTAGAGAATGCAGTCTGAAATGGCCTCTGGAGGGAGAGAAAGAAAATTACGCCAAGATAAGAGAGAGGCGAGATGAAGGTGGCTCTGTTGACATGCCCAGGTTAGCGTAAGTAGAGCGAGGGGGATATGGGGGGGGGGGGGGGGAGAATTCCACACTGAAGGATAAAATGCCGGAATAAAAAAAATAGTTAAAGGCACTCGCTTGGCCGACACGACGGAAATGCGTGCGCGGTCGCCGTTAGCAAGTACTCTCGTTGAGCACAGACTAATGTCTTTTTAGTTTCTTTTATTTTCCTTCTTGGCGTCTTCAATCTCGGCATCTGGTTTTAAACTCAAGACTTCGGTAAAGCCAAGCGATGACACAGGTAAAAACCAGATGTATGCGTTAAGAGACAAAGCGGTCAATGTGCTTATCAATATGGATTAGTTAATGTAGCCGAACAGTTCTACACATATCTGTACAGTAGCCAATGAAATCATAACGTTAATGAGAGAGAGAGAGCTGCGTACGGCAATAGGTCATCCCGCCAATAACGAAAGAGGAAGTAAAGAAAGCCTTAGCAGCAATGGAAAGGGGAAAAGCAGCTGGGGAGGATAAGGTAACAGCAGATCTGTTGTAGTACGGAGGGAAGATCGTGCTAGAAAAACTAGCCACCCTGCATACGCAACGCCTTATGAACTCGACCGTACCAGAAGATTGGAAGAATGCAAACATTATCTTAATTCATAAGAAAGGACACACCAAGGACTTGAAAAATACAGACCGATCAGCTTACTAATCGTTGCCTACAAGGTATTTACTAATGTAAACGCTAACAGAGTCAGGGCAACCTTAGACTTTAATCAACTAAATGATCAGGCAGGTTTTCGTAAACGATATTCCACAATACATCATATTCACACTTCCAATCAGGCTACCAATCAGGCGATAGAGAAATGCGCAAAATAGAACCAACCTCTGTACACAGCCTTCATTGGTTACGAGAAAGCATTAGACTCAGTGGAAACCTCAGCACTCATACAGGCATTGAGTAATCAGGATGTAGAAGAGTTTCAAGTCAAAATACTGGAAGATACATATAGCAACTGCACAGATACCACAGTCCTCCATAAAGTCAGCAATAAAATTCCAATAAGGAAAGGCGTCAGGCAGGGAGACATGACCTCGCCAATGCTATTCGACTCCTGTTTACAGGAGGCATTCCGAGGCCTTAATTTGGAACAGTTGGGAATAAGAGTAAACAGAGCATACCTGAATATCCTGCGATTTGCTGATGACATTGCCTTGCTAAGTCACTCAGGATATGAACTGCAAATCATGATCAATGAGTTAAACAGGCAGAGCAGAACGCTGGGTCTAAAAATTAACATGCAGAAAACCAAAGTAATGTTCAACATTCTAGCAAGATAACCATAGTTCGCAATTCGCAGTGAGGGGCTGGAAGTGGTAAAAGAATATGTCTACTTAGGGCAGGTAGTGACAGCTGATCCGGATCACGAGAGGGAAATAACTAGGAAGATCAGAATGAGGTGGAGCTCATATGGCAGGTTCTCTCAGATCTTGAATGGCAGCTTACCTATATCCCTCAAGAGAAAAGTGTACATCAGCTATATCTTACCGGTACTCACCTACGGGGCAGAAACGTGCAGGCTAACGAAAAGGGTTCAGGTTACGTTGAGGACAACGCAGCTAGCCATGGGATAATAATAATAATAATAATTGGTTTTGGGGGAAAGGAAATGGCGCAGTATCTGTCTCATATATCGTTGGACACCTGAACCGCGCCGTAAGGGAAGAGATAAGGGAGGGAGTGAAAGAAGAAAGGACGAAGGAGGTACCGTAGTGGAGGGCTCCGGAATAATTTCGACCACCTGGGGATCTTTAACGTGCACTGACATCGCACAGCACATGGGCGCCTTAGAGTTTTTCCTCCATAAAAACGCAGCCGCCGCGGTCGGGTTCGAACCCGGGAGCTCCGGATCAGTAGTCGAGCGCCCTAACCACTGAGCCACCGCGGCGGGTCAATAAAAATGGTAGGTGTAACGTTAAGAGACCGGAAGCGGACAGATAGGGTGAGGGAACAAACGCGGGTTAATGACATCCTAGCCGAAATCAAGAGGAAGAAATGGGCTTGGGCTGGGCATGTAATGCGAAGGCAAGATAACCGCTGGTCCTTAAGGGTCACGGAGTGCATTCCAAGAGAAAGTAAGCGTGTCAGGGGGCGGCGGAGGGCGGATGAGATTAAGAAGTTTGCAGGCAAAGGGTGGATGCAGCTGGCAAAGGACAGGGTTAATTGGAGAGACTTGGGAGAGGCCTTCGCCCGGCAGTGGGTGCAGTCAGGCTGATTATGGTGATTAAGATGATGATGATCATTCTGTACTTACGATTCACAGACCATTTGCAGCCGTCCTGCCAATCCTAGAGCAGTGGTGCAGCGGTTAGGCGATGTGTCACTGCCCAGCGATGGCAGGTGCTGCCGTCGGTGGGGCGTGTGCGATCAGACGTTGTTTTAACGCGTAACCTCTCGAGATCAATCTTTAGTTTAACTGCCACCTGCAACTGTGGGCAGTGTGCTCACAATTCGATGGGCAGGGATTCACTCCTAGGTATCCACCTAAGCCTTCACCTAGGGTGTCACTTTGTTTACTCCTTCGCCATTTCCCCGCGACACTTACCCTTAATGCTAATTTATTAAAAAGTCAAGGGTGTTAACATGGTGAGTTAGAAATCAGAACCGATGAAGCGAGCGTCGAGGGCCTAATTTGCGAGAAAGTGGAGCAGGCTTCAGAATGCCCGGCAGTCCTGACCTCTTGTATGATGTCACCAGTGCGATTTTATACATGGCGTGTTCCGGCTCTCCAGATGAAGGTGATGTAGTGATACGTTCGTCTCTCGCAGAGAGAGCAGGCAGCCGAGGTCTGCCACCCTTGGCGGAAGGCACACTCCGCCATGCAAAAGCTGACGATCCTACGGCGGAGCAGAAGGCAGGAATCCACACGTGCCAGGCGTCCGAACAGAATTGTGCAGGGGTGGGCAGCTGGCTAGGACACAGGTCCGGAAATTGTAATAGGAGCTGCCACGTGTATCGGCACGCCAAAGAGAGTCATGTCGGCGCTGACAGGCGTTGAAGCAAGATGGGCGGCTCTGGCCAGCTCGTCGGCCGCCTGGTTACAGCCTGTGCAAATGCAGACTGGCACCCACCGCGCATGAACTGGTGGGTACTGGTGCTACAGTGCAACGGCACGAGGCCAAAGGAATAGAAGGGACGAGACACAACGCAGACACTGCAGTCGCACGATGGCGCCGTTGTCTTCGAGGGCGCGGAGCTTCGCGGCCAGTCGCTTCACCGTCAGCGTGCCATTTCGGAATGAACGGGGACGTGGAGGGCGGTCACTTCAACAAGTTTTCACACAAAATACTGTGGGCGTAGAGATTCAGAACATCAGTTGCTCAACATCCCCGCGAGATCGCTGCTCCGTTCCCCTCTCACTCACTGCCACTCATTTCCATCCAACTCCTGCCAGTTCTCGGAAATCAAGCGATGTAGCCCCTGGAGAAAACGCGGCATCACTGATCCGGCCTGCAAATCCTCTCTTGACCGTCGCTTCCCAACGTAATGTCTAGAATATTCTTATGGATGGTGTCCTGGTCCCTTCCCTCGTTGATATTGGTGCCCAAGTGTCTATCCTGAGCTAATCTTTGTGCCGCAGCCTCAAGAAAGTTGTAAGTTGAAGTACTAACCAGTAATTTCATTCTTTCCTGCCCAAGACTAGCTCAGACTGGAACCACCTGCCCGTATGCATCGCCTGCATCCCAGAACCAGAAGCATTCAAACCTGCGCTTCTTCATCATTTATGTTAATATCTATCCTTTTGTATTTGATTTTGATTAATCACTTACCACTCTTATCAGTAACGCCTCAACGGCCCTGATAGTAACGAAATAAATAAATAAATGCAAGCCGCCACGTCCACTATTGGTGCAGCCGATAGCAGAAGCGCTGCGGTGACTGAAATGTGCACTGAGCGAGTCAGCATTGCCGGCCATAATATTCCAGTTCTGCTCACCGTCCTAACCAGCTGACCTCAGGACGTGATCCTTGTCCTTGACTTTCTAGCAGCCCACTCAACTCTAATTGACTCTTACTCTAGCCTTTTCCGATTGGATCTGCTCCTCTGCTATGACGACTCCACCAGCTCACCTTGCCTTCACTCCACCGAGTTTGCTCGTCTCCCGCCTCATGCCACCGCCTACGTCCCTATATCGCCTCCTCCCGTCCCTGATAGAGACTGCGTCGCCTGTTGAATCACCGCTGTGATTTTGCAGCGTAACGTCGTCTTTCCCCGAACCCTTCTCCATATCCCCCTGAACTGCACCGACCTTCCTGTCCTTAACTTCAGCCTGTCTCCCCAAGTTCTTCCCGTAGACATTTCACTTGCTGATCTGTCCTCATTAACCGATTGCACAGTTTCTGCCCTAGGTTCTGACCCGACGTCTCTAACGCCCCTGCATCGCAGCCCTCCCGTACGGATCCGATTTCCAGAACTGATTGCAGGCGGTCTGTGGCCTGCTTAATCCACAGCCCTTCACAACCTCTTGTCCTTAAACAGCGACATTCTTTACTTTCACGACTGTCCCTTTGGTCAAAACATTGCTGTCACCCACCGCGTTGGCACCGGCGATACCCGCCCTAGCCAGACTGCCCTATAGGGTCTCTCTCACTATGATCGCCGTGTCATCCAAACGGAGATAGACAAGACGTCGGCTCACTTCATCAACGAGCCTTCGAGTAGCTCCTGCGCTTCCCGTGTCGTGCTTGTCCAAAATAAAGCTCATAACCGGAGGTTCTGCGTATATTACCGCCACCTGAATACCATCACAAACACGTCTACCCTGTGCTCCGAATTAATGACGCTCTCGGCTTTATACACGCCGCCAGCTACTTTTCCTCCATGTATATACGCTGAGGATACTGGCAGATCGCTTGCGGCTACCGGAGGGTTAGAAAACCGCCTTTGTCACCCCTGACGGCCTGTATAAATTTAGAGACTTGCCTTTCAGTCTCTGAAATATTCCTGGGTCATTCGAGGTCATGATGAACTCTTTCCTGCGTGGCTTCCAATGGACGACATTCCTATGATACTTGGATGATGTGATCGTCTCTTCGTCCACAATCCAATGGCGCCTGCAGCGCCTATCAACTATCCTTTCCGTTTTCCGCCACGCCAGTCTTGAGCTGAACACGAAGAAATGTACCTTCGGCCGCCGTCAGCTCAAGGTCCTCGGCCATTTGGTCGACTCTACCGGGGCATAACCCGAGCCTGTTTAAGTCCACACTGTAAGTTCGTTTTTTACTCCGCGCTTCTTCGGCCGTGCGCGCAACTTCCTCGGGCTCTGCTTAAATCTGTGCTGGTTCAACAAGAACTTTACGCAAATTGCCCGCTTTCTTACCACGCTCCTCAAGAAGGATGTCCCGTTCTCATCGGAGCTCTACGAAAGAAGCTGCCACCTTAAGAACCCTTGTCAGTGCTCTCACCGCTCCACTTGTCTTGGCTCACTCAATCCTTCAGCCCCCACAGAACTATGGACCGACGCGAGCAGCCATGGAATTCGTGCCCTACTTGCTCAGCGGCAACGCAATTAGATTGCGTGACTGCGTACGCCAGCCGTCTCCTCTGAGTTAGAGTGCAACTATTCTAGCACTGAGCAGGAATGCCGCACCCCCGTTTTGGCAATTACCAAATTCCGTCCTTAATTGTTTGGGCACCCCTTCTCTGTTATCACGGATCATCCCGTCTTATACTGGCTTTCTTCGCTCCAAGACCCTAATGGACAGCTGGGGCGTCAGCCTCGGCGCCTTCATGGATATACATTGTATGTAATCCACAAATCCGGCCGCTTTCAACAAGACGCAGATTGCTTGTCCCGTCACTCGGTCGGTCCGCCTTCCACCAACGAATATGAGGCTGACGCCTGCGTTTCCTCCATATCGGACTTCGGCAGCATTGCTCAAGAGCAGCGCCTAGATTCCTCACTACGCTCCGTCATCGACCTGCCTCACCGTCAACCGCTCTGATGCTTCCCTCGCACCGTTCCTGCTCCATGAAAACACCCGCTACCGTCGCAATATGCGACCTGATGACACTGCGCTCTTGTTCGTGACCTCTCAACACCTGCATTCCAGCGTCCTTGAACGTCCATTGTCCAGCGTCCATGATGCTACCACGGCAGGTCACCTTGGCGTATCCCGCACGTACGACAACATTCGCCGCCGCTTCTTTTGGTTAGGTCTCTCTAACCACTCTGTCCGGCGCAATGTGGTCGCTCTGGAGCGCTATCAGCGACGGAAGAGGCCCTTGGTTCTCCCGGATAACTTCAACCAATTTCCAGCTCAATAGACCCGTTTTTTCGTGTCGGCCTTGATCTGCTCTACCCTTTCCCTGCGTTTGCTATGGGAACAAATGGATCGCCGACCCGACGGACTACTCGACGCGCTAAGCGATCACACGTGCGGTACCAACCAGCTGCGCCACTGATGTCACTGACTTCCTCCTACACGACGTCATACTCCACCATGGGGATTCCCGTGACCTGCTCACCGATGGCGTCAGATGCTTTATTTCCCAAGTGGTCGCCGAACTCCTCAGTTCATGCTTCGTTCGTCATTATTTCGCCACTGCCAAACACCTTCAGACGAACGGCGTGACCTAACCCCTGAACCGTACCCTCATTGAGATGATTTTCATGTACGTCTCTGACCGTCACCGTGACTGGTATGTTAACCTCCGATTTGTGACGTTCGCATAAAATTCCACACGTCACGATACAGGAGGTTTCTCTCCTTTTTATCTTCTGTTTGGTCGCGATCCTTTGTTTCCTTCCGACAGAGTACTGCCCGCCCCCAGCTCCACGAGTACTATGCTCAGCCCTCCGCCATCGCAAGCGCCGATGCAGTCCGTCTTGTAGCTCGCCACAGGCTGCCCGCGTCCCAAGTTTCCCAGATACGGGCCCTTAGCTTGTTGTGCGTTCCTTTACTGCGGTGACGTGCGAGATCACACCGCTGCATCCACAGTCCCCGCCCGCTACATTTCGCACCGGCCTCGCACATATGTCACGCCTCGAGCCTTGCTGTTCACACCCTACCTTAACTGTGTAGTGCTCACTCGGACTGCGCTTTTACCGTGAGGGGTAGTGCTATGTACGGTGGGAGGGCGACGAAGTGTTTCAGAAAGACGACGACGTGCTGGTGCCTGCCCGCTTGTGTTCTGTTCTGCTGTACCAGGCTATTGATCCTCCGTCTCGCAGATTACTGCTGCCGCATATAGCCATCATACAACAAAATACAAACTTCAACCTACGATATGCAATATATATGTAACAATGTAGAAACTTTAATAAACCTAGCCTCAGGCATGAAATGGAAAATCAACGGCATCTTTCATTGTGATTCCTCAAACGTTATATACCTCTAGAATGCAGTGCGTGCAGTACGCAGTACATAGGGCAGACAGGCCTTGTGCCGAGAACGAAGTGTATTCTTCCCTCCCGCTTCTCGTTTTTTTTTCTGTCGTTGTTCCCCGCGGCCGCAGGCGTGTGCCTCGGGGGACGGAGCTCATTCTTTCCCTCTTTTTTTCTTTTTTAGTCGCTCCTTCCAGCATGGTTTTCTTGTTTTGATTCATATGTCAGACATCTTATGTCCGCCATCAATTTAAGAAAAGACGCAAAAACCCTGTGACTTCAGTCTTGAGTAAGGGCCGGCTCTGCCCGAAACGTAGACATGACATAAATCTCTACTGTAGTGGCACTATCATCATCAACAGTGCTGCGTCGCCTTGGCTCGTGACATGAGCTCGCGCGGGCTACGTGGGGGTCACGTGCAGAGTAGAATAAAACAGTTGAGTCGCACCCCAATAGTTTGTAGAGGACTAAGTCTCTGTCCCTCTGACCTCTCTATCTGACCTTGTCGCCAGTGCCCCTGCCGTTCTGCTCAGACACCATCGTGTGCAACGTTTCCAGTTGTTCCCCACGGTTTTTTGTACGCACCTTGTTCCTCCGGTAAGTCTTCGAACAGCTGCACAACGCAAGTCATTCCGGCATTCGTGCTACGCAGCGGCTCGTGACGGCTGAGTTCGTTTGACCATACGTCAACCGAGATGTGCGTCGCTGGGTTCGTGAGTGCTTGCATTGTCAGCGTGCAAAAACAAAGCGCCACACGCGGTAGCCTCACCACCCTTCCCGGCCCCGCGACAGTCGTTTAGACCATGTCGACGTCGACATTGCTGGCCCTCTTCCTCCATCACGGGGTTTTCAATACATACATGTGTTGACCGCTGCACACGGTGGCCCGATGGCTTTCCGCTGCCCGATATCACGGCGTGTACAGTGGCGTCCACTTTTGTCCGTGGATAGAATTCCTGTTTCGGCTGCCCCCCGGTAGTGACGACAGATCGTGGCCGCCAGTTTGAGTGCGCCTTGTTTCGCGCCCTGATGTCTCTGCTTGGCGTGCACCATGTTCACACCACCCCGCGTCATGCCTCCGCAAACCGCATGCTTGAACACTTGCACCGCCAGCTGAAGGCTGCCCTTGCTGCACGCGAAGCTCGCATCTCTTGGCCTGACTGCCTTCCTTTAGTGCTCCTCGGCTTTCAATCAGCCTTTTAAGAAGATCTTCAGTGCATGGCGGCCGAAATGGTTTACGGGACTACGGGACTACCGTCCGTCTGCCCGGCGAGTTCTCCGTTTCGGCCCGCACCAAGAACATCTCTCCGCCTGCTTACGTTGAACAACCACGCCTGATCTTCAGGCACCTGCAACCCACTCCCACAAGTCCATTGACTCACAAAGTCTTCGTGAACAAAGATCTCGCCACGTCCACACATGTCTTTGTGCGTCGAGACGTCATGAAGCCTTCGCTCGCCCCTCCCTACGATGTCCCTTATCCTGTCCTACAGCGGGGTGAGAAAACTGTGAAGCTGTCCGCGTCGCGCTCCGATAATTTGTAGGGGACTAAGTCTCTGTCCCTTTTCATCTACATTGCTACATTAATGAAGCGTTTTTCAACCTCGCGCGCGCGCACACACACACACACACACACACACACACACACACACACACACACACACACACACACACACACACACACACACACACTATATATATATATATATATATATATATATATATATATATATATATATATATATATATATATATATATATATATATATATATATGAAATGAAGAGAGCCAACAGTTACCGAAACCAAGGTGCATAGAGGAACGTTAAGTTTTATATATATATATATATATATATACTTATGAAGGGAGCCAACAGTCACCGAAACAAAGGTGCATAGGGGAATGTTTTTTTTTGTGTTGTGCTTATCACTGGGATATTACAGTACTTGGATTAATAAATCGCTTAAAGAAAATTACTTACAAAGCAGCAGAAAAAACAACCTTACCGCAGGTGGGATCCGAACCCACGACCTCCGAATATCGCGTCCGGTGCTCTTACCAACTGAGCTACGGCGACGGCTGTCCAATCTGCTGCTCTTGTGGGTATTTATGTTCATTGGGTGTAAGCGAACCTTGAGTGTGTTCACCAGCGCCACCCCCGACCATAGCGGCGGACGTAGCACGTCCTGTAATACCGCGGGCGTGACGTAGAACGTCATATATATATATATATATATATATATATATATATATATATATATATATATATATATATATATATATACATATAAAATCACCAAAAATTGAAGAAACATAACAGGATTTAATTCACGACGTTTCGGCTGGAGGACCAGCCTTTTTCGAGTGTGAGTATATATTTTTCGAGTGTATATATATATATATATATATATATATATATATATATATATATATATAAGGTCACGCAACTTGAACCAAGGATGGTAAACCGCAGCCCGCTGAAACCAAGAATACTTTGTGTGCCATCATGTGCCGTACCTCAGAATATTTTTTCCATAGAGTTTCTTACTATTAACTAGAGGGAATGCTCCCGCCCCACCTATGGGAGTTTCCATGGAGCTTCCTCGAGACCACCTGTACCACCATTGATGCTCTAAGCATCATGAGGCGGAGAGCTACCTTCTGCAGAACAACTTTTGGCCAAAAAATAATGAAAAAACAAACGTTGTTCGATAATCAAGAATGTCTTATGATTCAATATCCTGTCTATAAATTGCAACAAACGAGCAGAAAGGCATGTAAATGAAAAGTTCGCTCAAAATAAGCGATGGCTTGCTCTCCTATTGGCTAAGCATTGGACACAACAAAAGCCAATATTTCGTGCTTAATAGGCGCACTTTTAAAAAGAAATACGTTTTTGAAAAAAATGTTGTCACTTCAACATTTTAAAAGGTGTTTCCACAGCATTCCGGAAAACAAAAACCATTTATTGGCGTCGTGTGCTGTTGCGTTTTCGCTACTGTGGCTTTTGCGCACTACTTTTAGGCCGAAGTCGTCTTCGCGCGGAGCGTGCCTTGGATACCGACTGGGATATTTCTGTACGCCACTCTGTCTTCCCGAAAAAACCTACTGTCCCGCTCAAGTAGCTCATCGTCCCATGATGCTTTGCGCGCCCATGGAGGTTCAGTTGCAGTGTTACCTGCTTTCCCTCTAGTTAATAGATAGAAACTCTATGATTTTTTCATGTTCCGTTTAATTAGTTAATTATCTAAAATGAATTATGCAAATATTTCGAATATTCGCATTTGAGTGCCATGAGCGTTACGTTAGCTTGCAGAGCAGGTTTAAAAGCAACTGATCTAGTTTATTGTAGCATCGTATCTCCAGCGGGGTCCTTTTATGCGGCATCTAAAGAAAGCCCACGAAATATGAACAAATACCACGTGGCTGCGCTCGTGCGCTACCATATTGCAGCGTTCTCAATGGCGTTTCGTGCAAACAGAGCGTGCTTGCTGACCATTGGCAGGGGAACGACCGCCGCTCTTAGCAGCGGCTTGACAGTGCGTCAGCCGCTTCAGAAAGTGCTGGAAATAAAAGCTTAGAAAGAACCAGGGGCTTCGTAGACGCATTTTAAGAAAGCTTAAAAATAGTATTATGAACGTTCGGTATGTTCAGGTTACTGGATTTTAGGAGCGGTTGGAAGAGAGCTACGTACACATTAACCAGATGTATCGAATGCGAAATTGTGAATTACTAATTTACGCTTTGCTTAGGTGGCCTACAGCAGTGTTTCGGAGTGAAATGAGTTCAGTATAAATTTATTAATTTAGTTATTTGAACAGGCCCGTACAGGCCCGTAGGGCATTGTGGAAGGGGTCGTCAAATTTCATACATTTTCTAACAAAATAAACAGAACTTTATGAAAGAAAGAAGTACATAGTAAAATTACATGAACACATAAAAAAGAACAAAAGAATAATGCTAACTACTGAGAAATAATAAAAACAGATACGTGATACATGTTGAAGAATAACAACAAAAGGGTATAAAATGATTGTTGCTCGTGTTATTATCAGTGTGTCATCAAGCATTTCGTGATTCAGTACAAATCATGATATGCTGAGGAAAACTCGACAAGCAGATATTGAAAAAAGAGATGAAATGCATAAAAAATTGTAACCAGAAAAACGGCACTACAATAATACTTAAAAGTTGAGAAAAAGCAAAAACGATATCAAAGAGATTTGACTAGAGGCATGTAACACGATGGCTTCTCTAAAATGTGCGGTGAGTTGGCTATGGGACGTGCTTGGACTCAACAGAGAAGCGTTGTTAGCTGGTAAATCATTCCATGATCGGATCGCTCTAGGAGGTTCACATGAATTAAAAGCTAATGTGTCACCGTTTTTCCGTGTGACCGTCTTCTGCGTCGCCACTCAATGTGGGGATAGCGACATGAACGGTTCCCCTTTGCTTTGTAATACAGGTTACGGAAACAGAATCACGCGCCCGAAAAATCTTTTTGTTTCCAGGAATTACCGGTCCGTCTAAGACATTGAAATGGAAACAACTCTGTGCCGGATACATTTTGTCGGCTCACTTTGGCAGGAAGAACCATCATAATTTTAAAACGCTATATACGCAATGGACAAGAATGTTATTGGGATAATGCACGCTGCCAATGTTCTGAGTAATGAAGGTCCATCGAGGAATTGAAGCTCCTTCGGCTTCTTCCTCAGCCTAAATTAAACGCCCAATTAAAAGATCATTTTGACATGAATGGTCTAATATCTGCATTTGAAGAATTTGCCTGTCTTAAAACGCAGGAATATAGATTTTTATGGGCAATCGGCGGTCTTATAATATTCATTATAATACAATAAATAAAAAAATATACTTGACAATACTCACGACAGCTAAAGAATAAAATAATAAATTATTCAAGTTAGCTTGTACATTATATATTTATTTTGTAGCATTAGAGAGATCTGCACAGATTACAAGTAGAGGACATATATCAAGGTTGAATTTGATTCAAACTGCGCTGACAAGAAAAACTTGCTTCCATAGTAATTCCTGAGACTCTGTGATTGTGCAAACTAAAGCGCAACCACGTGCGCTCAATTGTAAGTCGAATTCATGACTGTTGTTCCTTCTAATCCATAATATACAGTAATAGTAACAGAACAAATTATGGTCTGTGTTAGGCCTTATTTTATGAATTAAAACAATATAATGCAACACATTTTTGAACTACAATTACAAAGTGCTGAATGTGTTCAAGTTAAATTTTAAAGAAAAACGGAGAGATTTTTTTAGATCTCCGTAAATGTTCACTTTTTTCGAATTTTACGAATTGCAGACGATTTCAACGCCCAATTAAAATAACCTGCCCGTTCAAGAATTACAATTTTTTTGGTGAAGGTAAGAAGCACGAAAAAATGCTGAGAAAACTTACAGCTTCAGGTTCTTAATCCTTGTTTCATTTTGTTCCTATAACAGTCATTATTGGAATGCCTTACTTTGTTAGCAATGTTTTCGATTTTTTTTGCTCCAGAATCGCAAGAGCCAAAAGGATTTTTGGACTGATTCCAACAGGAAAGTTTTCAGACAATAACTGAAGAAATAATTAGGTTCCACAATAGTTTGTTTTAATTTCAGCAGGTATCCAAACTACCATTTTTTGGAGATCCCAAAATGGACGTTTTCCACCTAACGTGACATATCATTTTTTTTCAGGAAAACTACAGCGTTTCTTTCGAAACTAAGTACTATTCCCTTCTGTCCAAAACATTTTCCCATCGCATACAAAAATTTCTTTGAAAGAAAATGTACATGGGAACTCGGTCACCGTTCTTTTAGGAACACACCTATATATGTATATAAATACACAATTTCTTTCAAATTATTCAAAGCAGAGTTTTCTTCGAAAAGGCGCGACTGATACGACAACTGAGAAAGATAGAAACGATACTGCTCCAACGTTCAACATCTATGCTGCCAAAGCGTACAATAGTTTCAAGAAAAAAATATTATAGACTTCTGGCTAAGCGCCCTGTTGCTTGCAGAAACCAAACATATTTGGCTTGCTGTTACTTCATCGTTGAAAAACAAAAATCACCAATTGTTTACCCAGGACCATCGCCTTTCTTGCTCTGAGCATGATCATATGAATTACTAATCACAGTCAAAATTTGTTCAGTGAAATAAAATCCTTGAAGCTCATGCCTTGGTGGTGGCCTGATACTAACTGATTTTCTGCCACGTTAACGGGATATATAGGTTCATTTTATGTAAGTGCTTATAATCGTGAACAAAATCGTCGGCCTAAAGAATCCCTATTAATACCGTAGTGGTTTCATTACTTCAAGACACGGCGAATGCCTGTGTCATTTTTCCAGTCGGAATTTCCAAGCGGCCTTTATTGACGCATGAAGAGTTGAAAGAAAACGATGTTGTGTGGTTGTCCAAATCAGTGTGCTTGAGAATTTAACTTTTTCATGCAGCTGCTCGCAGGAAAGCCTTGATCATAGAGGACGCCAACCGCAAGGCATTGAAAAGGAGTACCCTCACTGCTGTCCTCCGGGGAACCCCGCCCTGGGAAAAAGTAACAGAGACCCACAGGAGCTCCTACATTCTGGCCCTCGTACTGAATAAAAAATAAGTGGAATGTTGTTATTATGAAACCAAACATCAGGCCCAAGATGACCACCAGTCCTTGATTCTTCTTTTTAAAGCGTGAAGAATGGAACTGAACATACGTAAACGCATACATACTTAGAAAAGCAATAAAAAAGAGGTGGAAGAAGCTAAATAATTAAATTTTTCTAACATGTCCTCGGGGGTCGTGCGTGCAGAGCCTGGGAAAAGCATAAAGTGCCATGCACAAAGCGAACAAGGGAGGAGGATGTTAAGATGGGAAGCGTGAATCATGTCGAGCCATAATGGCTGCTAAAGAGCATTAATCGGTTGACCTGCAACACTGTGAAAAGAAATACGCCAGCTCAGTAGAAAGCAATCCGAGAGATCTGGAGAGTGCAGTTAGAGCGAAAATTCGGTTGAAAGGATATGAGTCCACACTTGGGGATCCGCGATAGGTGACACGGTATGACTATTCGTGCTGGCCTCAATAAACTAAAACATATATGAGCGTTAAGGCCAGATGAAACACCGGGAAGAAGAAAAAAAAAAGAGGGGCGCCGAGAAAGAGCGAAAGGAGAGCAAATGTAGTGCGGATGCGAAGGGTTTTTGTGAAACTGTGGCAGGTGTTGTAGAGCATAAGGTAAAAGTAGATGAAAATAAATGATAATAAAAGAAAGGGGAAAAAGAAGAGATAGAGAAGAGGACGCGTAGGGAAGGGACTAGGTGTGAGGTGCACAACAAATCCTGAGGGGATTTTTGAGTGCGGTACGCGCGCCGACAGTGGTGCGCCGACAGCGTAGCGCTGCGCGTGCCAGCCCAGCCTTGCACGTATGCGCGTGCGAATGGTGCGTGCGAGGCGACGGCGAAGAAGAGCGTGGCGAGCACGAGGAGCGGAGGGTGGTGGTGGTGGTGGAAACATTCATTGCCAAATACCGAGGGGGGCAAACCCCCTAACATGGCACGAGGCAACCTTTAGGGGGCTGCCCTTACAGGGCAAAGGACAGCCCTTGGAGGGCTATCCGCTTCAGGGCGTCTGTAATTATCCGGCGCTGGTCAGCAGCAGCGGAGCTGGCCAGGAGAGTCTCCCAGTATGACTCCGCCGTGGTGGGGGATGGAGGGTGTGGGAAGGCAGGACATGTGAGGAGGACATGAAGGAAGTTTCCCGGTTTCCCGCATAGCTTACAAGAAGAAAGGAATTGATCGGGGTAGCGGGCATGAAGGAGAATAGGGTAGGGAGCAGTTCGGGTCTGGAGTCGGCGCCAGTGGGAGGCCTCGATTAAGGTTAGGGAGGGAGCCGGCGGTGCGTAAACGCGCCGGGTATTTCGGTAGTAGGCAAGAATATCTTTGAACGTAAGCAGACGCTCTCGGGATGGCGGAGGAGGTCCAACTCCGGCGCGGAAAGTGAGACCTCGGGCGAGGAAGTGGACCTCCTCGTTACCCGGGAGGCCTGCGTGTGCAGGGGCCCAGATAAGGGTTACGGGGTGGGTGGGGTGCCAGAAGCGTATCAGAAGGGATATCAGGCCTTTGGCGAAATTGGATAGGGCGGATTTGGAGTCGGAGATAATTTTGGTGGCAGAGGTGGAGGCGAGAGCGAGTGCAATGGCCGCTTCCTCTGCAATTTCCGACGAGTCTGTGGTGATGGATCCTGATGGGATTAGTCGGCCCTGAGAATTAGCGACGGCGAGAACCATGCGGGAGGCCGACGAGTACGCTGCCGCATCCACGTAGGCTACCTCGGGACTGTTGCTGTAGAGGCTGTACAGGGCTTTGGCGCGGGCTGTCCTGCGTTCTCCGTCGTGCTCGGGGTGCATGTTCTTAGGGATTGGAAGGATGATGAGATGGGAGCGTAGGTCTGGAGGTAGGGGGACTCCCTCGGTAGGATGGGTGATCGGGGTGATGCCTAGCTGACACAGTAGAGTGCGGCCTGCCGCGGCACCTGACAGGCGAGTACGCTGTGCTGTTAGGGTGGCTTCTGCCAGCTCCTCAAACGTGTTGTGCGTACCGAGGTTGAGCAGCCGGGCAGTAGAGGTGCTGGGGGGTAGGCGGAGGGCAACCTTCGTGCAGCTCCTGAAGAGCGCGTTGATGCGGTCACGCTCCTTCTGCTTTAGGGGCAAGTAGGGGAATGAGTACGCCGTGCCGCTCGTGATGTAAGATTGGGTGAGGCGGAGAGTGTTCCGCTCTCGCAGACCCGCGCGCCGGTTCGCCACGCGCCGAATGAGACGGGTGGCACGAGGAGCGGAGAGCTGACCTGCAAAAAAAAAACCGAGGTATGAAGGGAGACAGCGTAGCGGAGATGGTGTCATTCAAGCGTGGAGGTGGCAGCCGTCGGACGTTGGGTCCGTGCTGCCGTGGACCTTCATTGGATCACCGACGCAAGCCTCCAGCGTTTTTTGCAAGACTGCAGGTTGTAGACGATGGACTGAGGATCCATGCTGCCGAAAGGCAGCCTTGAATAATCTCCATTAAGCATCCGGCGTTTCGGGACACCGTCGACGGGTCTCGGCTACGCTTTTTCTTCCTGCTGCTGCCAAGTTCTTCGGGTTGTTGACGGGAGACCACCGTCGTCTTCCTCCACTCCTCTCCGCTCCTAATACCACCTGGCTCCCTTCCGCTACTCCCTTCGATGCAACGCCAGCTACGCGTCGCACTACATCCCCCCGCGTCCGCCCTATCTGCAAGGCATCCCCGCCTAAACTGGGACGCTCAGTACCTGGTGAACTCTTTCCTTTATTCCGCAGGGTTGTACGCGTGTTGAGTTCGTGTTTTTCTTGTTTTCGTTTCCTACCGGCTCTTTTCCTTTAACTTATAAATACGGCTTCGTTTTGTTTTGTCTCATCTCTTTGTTGTTTCGTTTGAACTAGCACGCGATAGCGCTCCCCATCGGGAAGTCGGAGACGCGTCACCAGTTCGCGACAATTGGCGGCCGTGCGACAGGACGAAGCCGTGGTTTTTTTTTCCTTTCGTGGGCCCGTAAATAGAAACGATGGCAACACTAAAGGATTTGATTGAGTTAGGTGAACGAATGGGGTTGAGAGATGCCGAGCTGCGTTCGTGGGTTGCCGCTGAGCAGGAGAAGGAACGCACTGCACGGGCAGCCGAACGCGAGCACGCCAAGGCGCAATCCAGCGGAGGCGCTGAGCAAGCAGACGCTGAGGAGCGCAAAGCACAAGCCGAACGCGAGCATGCAAAGTCGTTAGCAGAAGCCGTACGCGAGCATGTAAAGTCGCTAGCAGAGACCGAAGAGCGTAGATTGCAGCTCTAATTAATGCTCGCAGAAGCTGGTTGGGTTAATCGAAAACCCACTCGTTCCCCTTTCCACGTGTAGGGTAGAATATTTATGGTGGAATACCGGGCGCTGCCTAGTTAACCTCCCCGCCTTTCCGTCTTTCTCTCTCTCTCTACACTCGGGCCCTCCGCAGCAGTTAGCCCGCACAAGTTGATCCCCCCCTTTAGAAGATCGCAGGGATGACTTGGATGCATAGCTCAAACGTTTTGAGCGAATCGCAGAAGAGCACAGCTTGCCCAAGGAGTAATGGGCTACAGCACTCAGTATGTCTTTGACTCGGGAGGCCCTCCGTGTGCTCGGTCGATTGTCACCCACAGATTCAATGGATTATGATAGGACAAAACTAGCCCTGCTCCAACATTTTCGATTCACCGCAGAGGTTTATCGCGAAAGGTTTCGTTTATCGATGGATAAAGAAACAGGCGAGCAATACGCGGCACACTTGCGCAGTCTTTTTGATCGATGGGTCGAAATGTCGGGACGGCCACAATGTACGATGATTTACGTGACTTGGTAGTCGCCGAACAATTCATGATGAACTGCTATAGTCGTCTGGCGATTTCATTTCGAGAAAGAGAGTGCAAGACGCTGGACAAAATGCCTGAGTCAACAGACAACTTTCTAGAGACCCAGTGGCAAAGAAACTTGTCTTCGTTCAAAGAATCGTTCGAGGTTGGCATTCCGAGAGAGAAGGATACACCTTCAAGTAGACAGTCAGGAAGGTGTCTCATTTGTAACCCACCGGGACATAAGGCTGCCGACTATCACTCTAAGCCAAAACAACTTTATTGCGTTTGTTGTCAAAAAGCAAGGCATGATGTAAGTTCCTGCTCAAGGAAGCACGAAAACAAACGGTGTCCACGACAGTAGGTAGGCTCGAACCAGCTGAGGACAAAGTGGTCGTCGGACTTGTCTAGAAAAAGCCTGCAAGCCTGTCCTAGAGGGAGAGTTCCAAATCCTACCCGTGCGTGTTTTAAGAGGAACTGGGAGCAATACGGTGGTTGTACGGAGAGCCCTAGTTCCTTACTCAGCTCACACCGGCACGAGATATACGGTCTTCCTTGCTCATGGCAGTAGCCTGGAAATTCCAGAGGCAGAAACCCAAATTGCTTCCCCTTATTTCACTGGAACGGCCCTGGTGAAATGCATGGAGACACCATTGTACGACATCATAATTGGAATGTACTGAAGGCCCGTGAACCGTCAAATACAGATATTAATTGAAATAAAACGGATGGTGGTGCTAAATTACGTCCTGGCATAGGCAATGACGAAGGTGCCAGTGAAATTGGTGAGGGCGAGGGTCCAAATGTGGTGTTGGCTGGAAAGGAAGTTTTTGGATGAGGGAGGGAAAATACTGCTTTGGGCGTTGGACCCTTGAAGTTGACCAAGGACTAGAAACAGAGCAAAGAGACGATGAGTCATTAAAGGCGTGTTGGGAGAAAATAGGAAAGGTGTTTCATGGGAAGCACGGCACTTCGCACTCGTATTCTGTCGAAAATGGGTTTCCGTATCGCCTCTGCCATCTAGCCTCTGGCAGAGAGGTCCGTCAGTTATTACTTCAAAAGTCTTGTTGTCCGTAAACTTGCGAGACTGAGTCCATTAAAAAGAAGCGTTTAACATTAAAAACATTAGAGCAGCACCCCTTCGAAATAGTCTCCCTTGCAGTCTATACACAGCTTCCAACGCTCATATAAACAGTTTGAAAACGCTCATTGGGGCATGGCTGTCAGCTCCTTTGTTGTGTCGTCTTGAATGGCCTCCACGTTCCCCATCAAGCGACCTTTTAGGGCTCTCTTCACACGAAAAAACAGAAAAAATAGGATGGGGAGAGGTCAGGAGTGTATGGCGGATAGGGACGTACAGTAATGCTGTGCTTGGCGAGAAATTTTGTCACGCTGAGAGCAGTGTGCGACCTTGCGTTATCGTGGAGAAGGAAGGCTCCATTTTCCAGATGCTCATAAGCCAGGGCGACGGTGTCGCAGTGCATCACGAATTTGTTGGAGCACACGGATATAAAACTCCTGATTCCTGTCTGCCCTTGTGAAACGAACTCGAGGTGTATGACACCTCTGGCGTCGAAAAAAAAACTATCAGCATCGTCTTTGTTTTGGTCTTCTGTCGCCGCACCTTTCTCAACGCCGGAGGGCCTGTGGACCGCCATTCGGCGCTCTGCCTCTTTGCTTGAGGATCATATTGAAAACACCATGTTTCGTCTTCAGCAATGATGCTGTCGACGAATGCAGCATTCTTCTCTGCCTCGGAGAGCAAATGAGCCCTCATTGAGGTCCGCGTGTGCTTCTGGTCCTGTGTGAGAGAATGCGGCACAAGTCTGGCATTCAGCTTTCTTTTCCCCAAGTTTTCACTCAAAATTTGGTGGCATGTCTTACTAATGTCGGGAGGATCTGATAGCAATGCGGAATGTAATGGTGCGGTCTTGATGTACGATTTCTCTGATCGGAACCATGTTGTTTTCATTCCGTGAGGCTGAAGGGCGCCCATCCCTTCGGTAGTTCCGCTGTCGCCCACATCGATGAAAGAGAATAGACATATTCTCACTCTCGTCGATTTTGCCACGTGGTATCCCGACGCCATGGCTCTGCCAAAGGTAGATTCAGTCACCGTGGCAGAATGTTTGGTGGAGATGTTTTCGCGAATAGGTTTTCCGAGAGAGTTCCTTTGTGACCAGGGTTCCTGTTTCACTTTTGAAATGAGGAGAGAGCTCAATGATCTCCTGTCGGTGAAACATCTTAGCACGACCCCTTACCATCCAATGTGCAATGGGATGGTGGAGAAATTTAACGGCACACTGAAGCAAATGCTGCGGAAGCTCAGTCAGAATCATCCCAAAAACATGGGATATTTATATCGTTCCACTTCTGCTCGCATACAGAGAGGTGCAGGAGGCGACTCTTGGGTTTTCTTCGTTTGAGTTGATATTCAGAGGACATGTGAGAGGACCACTCGCAGTCCTCAGAGGGCTCTCGACAAGAGAAGAGCTGAGAGAAAACATGAAGACGACATATGGTTAGATCGAGAACGTCTCGAGCAAACTGTGAGAGCGGCACATCAAAATTTGTTGCGTGCGCAACAGTCGCATAAGCGATATTATGACAGGAACAGCAAGAACCGGCATTTAAAGGTTGAATATCGAGCCTCATTCTTTTTCCGAATAGCCACAAAAAACTAATTATGCAGTGGAAATTGCATTCGTTATTTCTGGCGAAAAGAACGATGTGGATTATTGGATGGACTTGGGCCAGACTAAGAAGCTCTTCCACATCAATATGCTTAAACAGTGCGAAGAGCGTGCGTCCCAAGAGACCGTGCCGGCGTCATCTTTCGTCGTAATCGAAGAAGGTGACTCAGAAGAACAACTGCGTACCCTTAGAACGGACCACGGTAAAGGAATTGAAGCAGTGCAGTTCTCCACCTAGCTCGATGACGACAAACAGAAGGAGATTCGGAGCTTACTTGAAACGTATGTAAACATCTTTTGCGAGATTATCCCGGAAGTCTAACCTAGTGGAGTGTCAACTCAGGCTCTCGACTTCTGTAGTCGTGAATACCCCGCAATACCCGTTGCCTTTTGCCATGAAGGACGTGGTCGAAAAAGAGGTAGACGAGATGATAACATTAGGGGTCATTGAACGTTCAAAATCTCCATAAAATCCCCCCCCCCTTGTTCTGAATAAAAAGAAAGACAACACCTATCGGAATTGCATCGACTTTCGATGCACCAGTGATGTTCTTTTCTCTGATGCAGAGCCCAGTCCAAGAACAGATGTAATATTTACCGAGGTTGGAACTAACGAGTATTTTTCAAATTTTGACCTTGCTAAAGGTTACTGGCAAGTTCCCTTGGAGGAAGCTTCGAGACCAACAACAGCGTTCTCTACCCAATCCGGTCACTCTCAGTTTGTCTATATGCCATTCAGCATTCAGACAGCATCGGCTATCTTTACGCGCCTGATGCGCATTCTATTATAGGGCATAGACAATGTCTGTCCATTAGATCAACGATGTTCTTGTAGCGACCTCTACCTGGGAAGAACATCTTTGGAATTTAAACAGGCTATTTAACAGGGTGTGCGAGGCCGGCCTCACGATCAAGCCACAGAATAGTGAAATCGGAGCCACTAACAATCTTATCCCCTCTCTTACGGCTCAGTTCAGGTGTCCGCCGATATATGAGACAGATACTGCGCCAATTCCTTTCCACAAAAGCCAATTCACTAATATTTCTTTTCTTGGGCACCAGCTTGGAGAAGGGACCATCTGACCGTTGGAAACGGTGGTGGAAAAGTTTGTCAACGTACCGCTTTCAAAGATGAAGAAGCAAGTGCGTTCCTTTTTAGGGTTTACCGGATAATACCGCGATTTCATCCCTAGCTATGCCGGCAAAGTAAACCTGTCGTGGAGTTGACACGCAAAAATGAACGCAACATTGTCTCAGACACCACAGCGGCAAGCGGCTTTTGACAAGCTCAAGAACGCGTTAACTTCCAGGCCCGTATTAAGAGCTCCGATTCTCAGTAAGCAGTTCGTGCTCCTCCGCACAGATGCTTCCGAGGTCAGCGTAGGCGCTGTTCTCCTGCAGGAGCATGATGGAATTCTCCACTCCGTATCATATGCGAGTCGACAGTTGTTACCTCGCGAATCTCGCTACTCAGCGATTGAACTCGAGTGTTTGGCGATAGTCTGGGCTGTTGAGAAATTCCACATCTTCTTGCACGGGACGTTCTGCATCACTCAAACTGACCACTAACCACTGCAGTATTCAAGAAAAGCAATGCACTTCAACAGCAGGGTACTGCGTTGGAGCTTAACATTACAAGAGTGTACCTTTCATGTAGAGTAAATCAAGGGCTCCGAAAACGTAGGCACCGATTGTATGATTCGTTTGTAAATTGCCGGAGGGCAATGGCCAATGTACAGTGCTGCTATCCAGTGTGTTTGCAATGGTTACCTGTGCAAGTGTAGTCTAGGAGTGTCTAAAGGTTTATTTCTCCTAGTTTTTCAGTATGTAAATTTTCACCTTTATGATGCAGACGGGTTTGAAATTTGTGTGATTTTTTCTACGGTTTTTATTTTCTCTTTTGTCAGATGTGTAATGTATTTTCTCTTTTGTCAGATGTGTAATGTTTGATCCCATGCTCCCTCGGTGCACGTTTCCATGTGTCTCCATGTGTCACTGTGTGCAGTGCCTTCAGTGACTTCGGCGGCGTCTAACTTGTGCGCTTATTACGTGAGCATTAGTGTTTGTGCATCAACGGCGTTTGTCTGCTTCCCACGTGAACATTCGTGTTTGTGCACCGACGGCAGTTTTTAAGAGCGTTATAGCTCCTACTCGTCACGTTTCGAGATTTCGTGGGGGTCTGCTACTGGATGGATGGATGGAAGGTATACGGAGCGTCCCCTTTGAAACGGGGCAGTGGTAGTTGCCACCATGCTCAGTTTTTCTTCCTTTCTTTTTGTTTAACTCTGCTGCAAGTTGTTAATAAAATTCGACATTTTCTTTCAAATCCGTCTTCCTACACTTTAAAACTTTTGTCACCTCTCTGCTTTTGAGCCACCGATCCTCCAATCGCTTTATGCTACATTCCACCGCAGATTTATTTACATGACTATTATTATCTCTAAACCCTGAGGCCTCAGGAAGAGTGACTAGACCTGCATCGACATCGGTATGGATACCATCACATTTTAGAATGAGGTGTTCTATTGTTTCTACAGATTTACCAAACACAGCACATGTGTCATCTTCTTCGTTAAATTTCTTTTGTAGCTGCGCGTTCTAAGACACCCTGACCTAGCTTCAAAGAGCAGGGCACTGCTTCTTGAGTTATCATAAAAGGTTTCCTTCCTGATCTGCCTTTTCCAGCATCGATATAGTTTTGCACTATGCTTCTTTTTCATTGAATCTATGCAATTTTTACCTTCGACATTTTTAACCTGTCGAATAATGCTCTTTCTTTCTCCTTCCTCGTCTCTGGCAAACTTACTGGCCAGCTTTCTAGTACGTTTCCGCCACTATGTGTCAACGCTCTTTCTGTACAGGTATTTAAATACCTTACCTGCCCACCTGTTATCGTCCAATTTCCTCAGGCGTTCTTCGTATAGTACTTTACCCTGAGCTGCCCGTGCTTCGAACGTTGCCCAGCCCATAACCCCCTGTACTGCCTTGTTTGGGGTTTTCCCGTGGGCACCTAGTGCTATTCTTCCAACAGTTCTCTGATTTACTTCTAATCACGACTGAACTTTAGCCCTTAAGAATAGAACCGCATTCTCGAAAGTAAGCCCCGGCACCATTATTCCTTTCCAAATACATCTGAGGACTTCATACCTGTTGTACCCGTAGTAGTGTTGAAATCTGGGTCAGTTGATACATGTTCAGGAGTAAAACCAGTCAAAAGACGGAACACAGCGAAGAGACGAGGCACACACACGACGACTGGACTAGCACCTGTGCTTTATAGAAGAAAACAGTCTCCCAGGAAAAGTGGCAATGTTTGCGCAGCTCAGTTAACAACAATCTACATCTAAAGATAAGCTGTGATCTAACGCCGTTGCGAAAGGAAGCTAAGTTCCTTCTGCATGAGGTAGATAGAAGGACTGCTCATGCAATAATCTCCTTGAATATTAATGAGGAACGCTTCGAGGATTTCGCGCTCAACTTTTCCCTTGCCTCTGCCGACAATACTAACATTGGAAAATAGCGGGTAGCAACCGCATTCCGGGCAATGTCGAGGCAAGTTAGCGCCGTCAGTAGGGGACATAGAGTTGTGTTGTTCTCTTAGTGTGTCATTAATACATCGGCCTGTTTGCCCAATGTACACTTTTTCGCAGGTGAACGGAATTTTGTAAACCACACCTGTGGCGCAGTTGACGTAGCGGTTTTCATGCTGCGTCGAACAAACCGGCCGATAAGTCCTGCCACGTGCAACACGTGAGCACAGGCGTGAAAGCTTGCAGGGAGCTGAAAACACAACATTGACGCCCTGCTTTCCGGCGACCTTTTTGATGGAGTGGGCGACTTTATGCACATAAGGCATGACTTCAAAATTTCTCTTTTCCACTGTCTTTGGGTCAACCCTTTTGACGTCTCGAACCTTTATCTTTTGCAAGAGCGTTTCGGCCACTGCCCTCAGAAGTTCTTTTGGAAAACCGGCCGCCTCCAAACGTTCATACTGGTCATCGAAGCTAGTCTTCATGCTGTGGTGGCAACTCTTTTGCAGTGCATTACGGAAGCAGTTAGTAGCAATCCCCCTCTTGACAATCTTGGAATGAGCTGACGAGTACGGTAATAAGGACTATTTAGTTCTAGGCATGAAGCACCAGCAAACATGGCCATCGTCACGAAATGTTAATTGAAGTTCTAAAAATCTAATCGAGTGGTTAGCGGGTAGTTCATATGTAAAACTGAGGGCACTCGAGCAAGCTTTAAAAGCTGTCAAAATCTGGTTTACAACCACATGCAATGAGTCACTGGGTGAAAGATTCAAAAGAATCAGGAAATCATCAACATATCTAAAAATTCTGCACACATGTTTGTCAAAAAGAACGCCTTGCAGCGTGTTGTCAAACTTTGCTAAAAATATATGGCACAGTACTGGTGCTACGCTTGCCCCAATACAGATTCCTTTTTTCTGGACGTACATGCCATCCTTAAAATCAACAACTGTGGAAGAAAGATAAATCGTTAACAGCTCAAGGAACGTATCCACAGAAACGCCACAAGCATTTTGAAAGGCGACTTGACGCTGCTGTTCAATCAGCTCACGCACCGCAACAAATAGATCACCATGGGGGATGCTGTAAAACAAGTCCTCAATGTCAATGGAAAACGCACTGTTGGCTCCAGGGATGCCTTTGTCCAGAACTTCAATCACTGCAGCCGCGCTCGCAACACAGTAAGGGTCCTGAACAGTGATGGACTGTAGATGTCCCTGCAAATACTGGTCCCACTAACTTCTGCCACGTGCCTGCCTCTGTCACAATGGCTCTCAAAGGGCAGTCAGCCTTGTGCGTTTTTGCAGAGAAAAACACGCGGAGGCGATTCCCTTTGCAATTCTTCACCCTTTGAGACAGGCTGTCCAGGTTGTTGGCCAACAGAAGTCTCACAGCTGCGGACTTCAATTTCGAGGAGTTGCGCTTCGCAGGCTGGAAGTTCCTGTCAATGGCCGCCAAGGCCTTCTCACCAAACGCGCCCGTGGGAAGCACCACAAAACCGCCTTCTTTATCCGCCTGAAGAAGTGTCAACTCGTTTTCTGTGAAGTAGTCCACAACTCAGTGAAGAATGTGGTTACTGTGCCGTTTCTGCTTTCCATCTGCATTGCAAACGGCGTCTATACCTTCAGAAAGGCACCTCTGCTTCTCATCTTTGTCGGCTTTCTGTGCTACACGGTGTGCAGTAGCAAGAAGTTCGTGGCTGCTGACACTTGGTTCCAAACTGTACTTAGGCCCTTTCTGTAGAAGGTGATCGATTTCTTCGGGCACTGATGCTCCATTGAGGTAAGTGACAGAACCTCTGTGCACCTTAGGCCGTTCCTTTTTAGGCAAGAGCCTCCGCACCTGATTCCAGTAAGCCTCAGCTGCCTGGGCTGCCAAGCGTCGGTGTTCCTGAAGGCAGCGAACGCCGGGGAGATCACCACGTCCAGTGAAGCCCAAAACACGAAGCCAATCATGCAATAGTCTCACCTGCCTCCAACACTCGGATTTCCAAATCTTGACTATCCGCTTCCAATGCCCCGACGATGGCTCCAAGAGGCCGAAGAACGCGACGAGCTCTTTGGGCGCCGAATTCTCCCTGAGGCAATGGGACAGAGTCCGCGCCCGGCAAGTGATGATGGCAATTGCGCTGACACAAACCGTTGCCTGATTCCCGGGACCGTGCACACTTAGAAAGACACCCAGCGGAGAAGAAAGGCATTGCAGTAGTGTTGAAATCTGGGTCAGTTGGTACATGTTCAGGAGTAAAACCAGTCAAAAGACGGAACACAGCGAAGAGACGAGGCACACACACGACGACTGGACTAGCACCTGTGCTTTATAGAAGAAAACAGTCTCCCAGGAAAAGTGGCAAAGTTTGCGCAGCTCAGTTAACAACAATCTACATCTAAAGATAAGCTGTGATCTAACGCCGTTGCGAAAGGAAGCTAAGTTCCTTCTGCATGAGGTAGATAGAAGGACTGCTGATGCAATCATCTCCTTGAATACTAATGAGGAACGCTTCGAGGATTTCGCACTAAACTTTTCCCTTGCCTCTACCGACAATACTAACATTGGAAAATAGCGGGTAGCAACCGCATTCCCGGCAATGTCGAGGCAAGTTAGCGCCGTCAGTAGGGGACAGAGAGTTGTGGTGTTCTCTTAGTCTGTCATTAATACATCGACCTGTTTGCCCAATGTACACTTTTTAGCAGGTCAACGGAATTTTGTAAACCACACCTGTGGCATAGTTGACGTAGCGGTTTTCATGCTGCGTCGAACAAACCGCCCGATAAGTCCTGCCACGTGCTTCATGCTTCATGCCTAGAACTAAGAAGTCCTTGTTACCGTACTCGTCAGCTCATTCCAGAATTGTGAAGAGAGGGATCGCTACTAACTGCTTCCGTAATGCACTGCAAAAGAGTTGGAACCACAGCATGAAGACTAGCTTCGATATCCAGTATGAACGTTCGGAGGCGGCCGGTTTTCCAAAAGAACTTCTGAGGGCAGTGGCCGAAACGCTGTTGCAGAAGATAAAGGTTCGAGACGTCAAAAGGGTTGGCCCAAAGACAGTGGAAAAGAGAAATTTTGAAGTCATGCCTTATGTGCATAAAGTCGCCCACACCATCAAAAAGGTCGCCGGAAAGCAGGGCGTCAATGTTGTGTTTTCAGCTCCCTGCAAGCTTTCACGCCTGTGCTCACGTGTTGCACGTGGCAGGACTTATCGGCCGGTTTGTTCGACGCAGCATGAAAACCGCTACGTCAACTGTGCCACAGGTGTGGTTTACAAAATTCCGTTGACCTGCGAAAAAGTGTACATTGGGCAAACAGGCCGATGTATTAATGACAGACTAAGAGAACACCACAACTCTCTGTCCCCTACTGACGGCGCTAACTTGCCTCGACATTGCCGGGAATGCGGTTGCTACCCGCTATTTTCCAATGTTAGTATTGTCGGCAGAGGCAAGGGAAAAGTTGAGCGCGAAATCCTCGAAGCGTTCCTCATTAGTATTCAAGGAGATGATTGTATCAGCAGTCCTTCTATCTACCTCATGCAGAAGGAACTTAGCTTCCTTTCGCAACGGCGTTAGATCACAGCTTATCTTTAGATGTAGATTGTTGTTAACTGAGCTGCGCAAACTTTGCCACTTTTCCTGGGAGACTGTTTTCTTCTATAAAGCACAGTTGCTAGTCCAGTCGTCGTGTGTGTGCCTCGTCTCTTCGCTGTGTTCCGTCTTTTGACTGGTTTTACTCCTGTTGTACCCCCCAATGCCCCATGTTTCATTATCCCGGCATCTTTTCGCCCTTTTGCTATGAGAGACCGTTCGTGCTTTTCCGTGTACATATGCCCTTTGTTTACCCATGCCCCGAGATATTTGTATTCGGCCACACGGGGTATTTCATGGATTAGTATTGTAAGCTCCTGATCAGTTGTACCATTGGAAACCATCACACCTGACTTAGTCGCGCTAAAACTGAAACCTAGACTGTCTCCTTCGTCTCCCCAGCAATTCACCAAAGTTTGCAAATCTTCCTGGCTCTGCTAACAGTCCGCATACATTAAATCCGGTAGTCGTTGCTCAACAACCTTTCCATCTAATGTGTACGACAGATCATAACCTAGATCGTTTCTTTGTAGCCTTCTTTCCATACTTATCATATAAAGCACGAACAGCAGCGGTGATAGAGGACAACGTTGCCTTAATCCTTTGTGTACCTGGACAGTTGTTGTACTCTTAATTCCTTCTCATGTTATTTAAACTTCATTTTCTCGATATATTTCCTGTACAAAATTAATTACCTCATGACCGACACCTTCACCTTTTAATATGTTCCACAGGAGTTCCCCGTTCACGTTGTCGTATGGACCGCTTATATCCTGGAAATCTAAATACAGAGGTCTGTTTTCCGCCTTAGCTATTTCTATGCACTGGGTAAGCACGAACAGGCAATCATCCAAGCGCCTACCATTTCTGAACCCGTTCTGAAGTTCTCCGAGTATTCTATTACTTTCTACCCGTGATAGAATTTTTATTTTCACCGCCTGCATTGCCAACCTGTATGTAACTGATGTTATCGTAATCGGTCGGAAGGATTTTATGTTCGTCTTATTGCCTTTTCCTTTATAAATCAAATTCATTTTACTCTGTTTCCAGCTGCGTATAATTTGCTGATTTCTTATGACTTCCTCCAATACTTTATCAGTGTTTCCTTGCCTCTTGGGCCAATTTCATTAATTAGCTTGATTGGAATTTCGTCGATCCCTGTGGACGTACATCTTCGAATATTTGTTTCCGCCTTTTTCCAGGTAAGATTCGTCAGTTCCACGCTACTTTCTATTGTGTTGGAATGTGTTGCTCCCTCGTTTGTGGTGATTACTATATCGTCTGTCTTAAATGACTCAGCTATAACTGATGAAATGCAGTTCACAGCGTCATCCCCCTCTAAACATTTTCCCTCGGCATCGTGAATCTGTTCCTGCTTTCTGTGATTCGCTTTGCCCAGCCAGCTTATATGTTTGCAGAATTTTCTTGGCCCCCCTTTAGTTGCATCGCGAACTTCAGCCAGCCATTGATCAGGGGACCGCTTTATTTTAGCCTACTACTCTTAAACCGCAGTGCCATCACGTTTTACCATCTCTGGCGTCTCTGGCAGCGCCACAGCGCCATCACGTTTCAAGATTTCGTGATGTCTCCTCCCATCCTGAGATCACAGGGCCATCTGTGGCAGCAACTTGAAAACAGCATATCTTTCATTGACACTTGTAACGCCATCTCGAATAGCATTGGAGAAAACCATCTGCCGCGTGCCAATGAAGAAAACACAATCCAATATGGTGGATTGAGGTGGCAGTAGGTATGACGTCAGGGGACGAAATGGCGGCATAGTCCAAGATTGCGGCCAATAATATTGGTTGTGCCCTCCCATTCCCTTTCCCCCCTCATCAAAGAATATCCTATAGTGGGCAGGAACGCTATCCCGTTACGGGTCCGCCCTGAATGTTTATAAACATTCGTTCCGCTATATATACTCTGAAACAAGGGGCACACACCCGGGGAGAGTTGTGTACCGAATTTGGTAGGCAAATGAAACCCTATAGGTTGTGGTATAAAAATAAAAACACAATTAAATAACAAGTAAATATTGTATACATTTAATTACTAATTGAAGCGTTACCATATCGCACCGCAAGCCGAATTCTAGGCGCACCTTCGCAACCAAAAACGAAGCAAATTTCGTTTGGGACGTATCTTGAGGGGGTGTAACTCGACAACTGGTAGACGTGCATCGCAATTTCTCTGATACATGGCGCTTGGCGTCGATCGCTCCGCTAGGCGGCGAGCGTGCACTCGTGGCCGAGCATGGTGGCAATCCACCCCGTTTCAAAGGGTATTTACATTCCGTTTCTCAAGACGAGTGGCGTGTTCTTCTTCGCTTTCTTCGTCTAGTAAACCAAAGAACTAACGCTCGCTACTTCAACGTCTTCCAGATGGTTGCGGCCTTCTTTTTTCTGCGGAAAAATCTTTTCGAAGTGGGGGCATATGTGAGGTGCACTACAAATGCTGAGGGGATTCTTGAGTGCGGTACGCGCGCCGACAGTGGTGCGCCGACAGCGTAGCGCTGCGCTTGCCAGCCCAGCGTTGCACGTGTGCGCATGCGAATGGTGCGTGCGAGGCGACGGCGAAGAAGAGCGTGGCGAGCACGAGGAGCGGAAAGCTGATTTGCAAAAGAAATCGAGGTATGAAGGGAGACAGCGTAGCGGAGACTGTGTCATTCAAGCGTGGAGGTGGCAGCCGTCGGTCGTTGGGTCTGGGCTGCCGTGGACCTCCCTTGGATTACCGACGCAAGCCTCCTGCGTTCCTTGCAAGCATGGAGGTGGCAGCCGATGAATTGAGGGTCCGTACTGCCGAAAGGCACCCCTGGATAGCCTGCACTAATCCTCCGTCGTTTCGGGACGCCATCGACGGATCTCGGCTACGCTTACTTTTCCGCTGCTGCCAAGTTCTTCGGGCTCTTGACGGGAGACCACCGGCGTCTTCCTGCAGTCCTCTCCGCGCCTAATACCACCTGGCTCCCTTCCGTCGCTTCCTTCGGCGTAGCGCCAGCGAAGCGTAGCAATAAAGCCACCCGCGTCCACCCTGTCTGCAAGGTATACCCGCTTCACCTGGGACGCTGAGTACCTGGTCAACACTCACTAAAAGAAAAGGAAGAAAGACTACAGGAGGCCGCGACCTGCGTAGAGAACTACGTAAAAGCGAGAGGGCTAGTATGCTCCACCGAAAAATTGGAACTGCTCAGGGTCTGGAAAGGGAAACAAAACCGCACAGTCCCGAACAGCGACGAGCTTAGGCTCAACGTCTACCTAGAGGGAAAACCCATACCAGAGAAAACACTCATAAGAATCTTGGGCATGTGGATACAATCAAACCAACGGTGTACACATGCACTTGCTCTACTCAAAGCTTCCACCCTACAAGTTGCCCGCATGCTCACGCGCGTCTCCCATAAACGCTCGGGCATGCGAGAAGAAGACACGCTAAAGCTGGTCAGGAGCCTGGTGATCAGCCGAGTCACCTACAGTCTTCCATACTACAACCCAATCAAAAGCGAAATCCAACAGATTGATGCGATTATACGCAAAGCATACAAAACAGCACTCCATCTACCGCAATGCACATCCACAGAGAAGTTTTAGCACTAGGACTTCATAACAACTTTGAAGAACTGAGAGAGGCACAACACGTCGCCCAGTTGCAGAGACTACAGCAGACTCCGTCTGGCAGGGAGCTTCTGTAGAAGTTGGGATGCAACGAACAAATACAAGAAATCCAGCGAACCGCGACTATCCCGGACGGCATACGAGGCACAATTAGAGTGACCCCCATCCCCAAGAACATGGACCCCAACCTACACGAAGAACGCAGAAAGGCGAGAGCCGAGTACATCCAAAAATCACTAGCCCGCCAGACAACAACGGTGTATGTGGACGCAGCCACATACCCCAGAAGGACGGGACAAAACAACCCCAACGCGGTAGCGGCTGTGATAAACTCGGACATGCGGGAAATCATCAGCGCGTCGCTACGGGACTGCACGGTAGTCGAGGCTGAAGAAGTGGCCGTCGCTCTAGCGGCAGCGGAGGGCTACCGGACTAAGCGATCCTTAACAATACTAACCGACTCTCAAACGGCATGCCGAAACTTCATGTTAGGCAGAATAGGTCACAAAGCGCTCCGCATACTCCGCTCTGGGGACCGACCCAAACAAAGCACAGGAGAAGAACCAATAAAACATACGATAGTATGGACGCCGGGACACGCGGGAGTGGAAGGCAACCAAGCGGTCGACAGGGTAGCTCGAGGGTACACTTTCTACCGAGCTCCCTCCACAAGCGACCTCGAGGAAGCCGAACCTGTCCCTAGAGATTACTCGGCAATCTTAAACCACTACAAGGGCTGCAGGAAACGGTACCCCCCCCCCCCGACATAAATCTCTCTCCAGGGAAGACGCCGTCGCCTGGAGGCTGCTACAGACGGGCTCATACCCGAATATAAATACACTCAACAAAATACAACCCACACAATACACAGACAAATGCCCATGGTGCCATGAAACACCCACGCTCTATCACATAACGTGGGCCTGCCAGAAAATAGAGGTGGCACCAAAAATACCAAACCCGAGTGCGGAGCAATGGGAAGGAATGCTCTCCAGCGACCGTCAGGACGTCCAACTTGGGCTAATCCGGCGAGCACAGCTGGCAGCGGCATCCAGCGGAGCCCTGGACTAGGGGCAGACGACCATTGCTAAGAAGACAGACGACACACCTGACTCCGCCAAATTGCTCACCTACTTTCTAGAGCTCAATAAACGTTTTCCTTCCTTCCTTCCTTCTCCTTTGTTCTGTAGTGTTGTAGGCGTGTTGAGTGTGTGTTTTCCTTTTTTCGTTTCATATACCCCTTTTCCTTTGAATTATAAATACTGCTTCGCTTTGTTTTGTCTGATCTCTGTGGTTTCATTCGAACCTGCACGCGATAGCGTTTCCCTTCCGAAAGTGGGGAATGTTTTACCGATTTGCGACAACAGGGAGGGCAGTAGGGTGAAATAGGGTGCCTCGATGCACGCGTTCCCCCTTGTCGCCGTGCATGGTGAAGATAACTGCGTCGTCTGCTACGGCGTTCGCCATTTTGGAGCGCTCTCCGTAGGCAGCCAGCGGGCACCATTCATCTGTATGCAGAGTTCAATGAAAAAAAAAAAGGCGAGCTGCGTTAAGAATGTGAACAAAGCACTGACTGGTGCTCTGTAATCTTTCATTGTAAATATGAAACTGATGACTTCATTTATTTGCAGCAAAAAACCACGTGACAGCTTTTTTTTTCACTCTCACAATAAAAAAAACAAGTCCTCGCCAGCCGCGTCACGATGTTTTCGCTGCAAGGTGAATGCTGAATTTCATTAGTAGATAGCGCGTTCTCACGGGACACAAGAAATGGCCAAGGTGCCCACAGGCCGAGAGAATTCCAGCTCGCTTTTCCTCATAACAGGTTAAGAGCTCCATAGGGGTGGTCCGAGTTGCTGCGAAGCCTTTGGAAGCTTCTAACAACCGCGCGTCTCACACGATTGCAACAGATGTTACACGAGGTGTGATACGCGCATCATGCGCATGGCAATCATCTGATTATGAGAGTAAGCCAGGCGTGGTGACGTATTCAAGGGACTAGCTTTCAACATGAATAGTCTCTGTGGAAGACCGCCGATTTAATTCACTATGTTGGCTCGACAGAACACCATCAATTTTGAATAAAACATTTTAAACCTCTCTGGTACCCGCGTATTCCTAGCCGCCGCTTTCGATACCACTTGAATATGTCAAAATGCTACCTGCTATCGGCTGTCAAGCTTTGTCCCGGTAGGCGCAGTTGTGACCTACTCCCATGATGCTACCTTCTCGAATTCACAGTACTGACATCTGCGCAAACAACAAAATGCGAACGGAGCACAATCATCGCCAGCCAAAACATACTGGGATCGACGTCGTCTAAGGAAAAGCGTGCGTCCTTCGTCCAGGTCGTGGGCTCATCCGCAATCGTCGCCCAGTGGGTATGACCTTCATACCTTGAGCCCGAAGATGCCGGATCGAATCCCATATGCTACGGCCTAATTACCACGACGGGGAAATGCAAAAATGCCGGCCTGCTATGCGATATCATTGAATATCAGAAAACCTCATGCGGTCGAAATTAATTCGCAGCCCTCTGCTATGCCATCTGTTTTACAAAATGTGCACCTCTGCGTCGGTAAATTCAAGCTAACACACCACTCACTGTCATAACATATACCATGCAATGTAACATACCGTATGCAGTGCCACATACCATACCCCATAACATACCGTACAATTCCATCAGGTCCGGGCTGCTGGAAAGAACGCTGCGTTTGACATACGATTTTATACGTGAGTCGTTTCTTCGGCAAAAAGAAATGGCGAAACCATCTTTTTAATAAATCTAGGAAACCAGAAAGCCCTTTTTGATATGATGTTGCTCCAAGCTGCTTTTACTGCGCCTGTAAGAAGCGATTTATGCTGCTTCTCTCAGCCAATTCAAAACTGATTAAAAGGAAAATGACCTTCCTGGCTGTAATACGCGCACATGGCATGTCTTGCCTCATAATTGTTGAAGATACGCGGCGGCAACAAATGTATCGAGTAATGTTTTATGTCGGATCACACAACGGGCAGTTAAATAGTGATATGATGGTAATTACTCATCAGCGTCCCCACTATCTGAGCCATTCGAGTAGAGAGTAAATATACACAGCCTTAGCAGAAACATCGTAGGTAAAGAGAAATTCTCCCGGGACCGGGCTTTGAGCTGGGTGCGACCGCACGTCTCTGCCCGTTGCTGTACGAGCTAAAATAACAAAGACTGCTGGCAGAGAGTGGGACAGCAGCCAATTTATCAATTATTCGTGGTGCATTCCCTTGCCTGCTCAAAAGATAACGAAAGCCTCCATTCTCGAAGTCTTCGTGCTGTAGGTAGCATAAAAGGGTTCTCGCACAGCTTCCGCCCTCACAGTTCGATCACATTCCTACGTGGCACTCGCCATAACACAAGGTGTACGAAGTCCGCCCCTAGGGATGGGGGTGGCGCTGGTGAACACTCTCAAGGCTAGGTTACACTGCGCATAAATACGCCAGAAAACAGATCATTGGAGAGCCGTCTCCATAGGTGAGTTGGTAGAGCATCGGACGTGAAATTCGGAGGTGACGTGGGTTGGGATCTCAACGACAGCATGTGCTTGTCTTTTTTTTTTCGTTTTTAATCAGTTGTCTTTAAAAAAATTTAGGGGACACTCAACCTCCGCCTTGAGGGTATGACGCAATAGCGCAATGGTTATGGATTCATTTATCTAGTCGAACTTGCTACTCTTTTTTATTCATCAATCATTCCGGAATTTTTCGCTCACGGCCAACGCCTTCGACGCCGCGTGAACATGATGCTGCTGATGCTACGCATGGTGAAACGGACGCACGGAGTGGAAAACCACGTAGAAGCGTTGCCAGGCGCCTTGCCGAAACGCACGAGACTCAAGTTGCAGTCGTAGTTCATCGACACATCATTCTCGACAAATCCGATGTCACGAACGCCAGCATAGCTTCCGCGACGAACGAACGGGCAGCAAGCTTCGTGGTGAACGCGCCTTGGATGTGCGATGCGTTGTTCGGCGCTCACCGCGTGATTCCTGTGTCCCCGCACGGCTCCATGGCGCCCGAACGACACGAGCGGGAGGCGCTGCCGTCGCGCGCTATTTGTGGTGGTGGGTGGTGGTGGATGTTGCTATGAAGGGGGGGGGGGGGGAGGGGGATACTGGTCCCGACGTATGTTGGTCCTTAGGGCATCACTCTTGAGGCAGTGGCGTACATTGCGAAGAGGAGGAAAAGGACAGAGTGCTTTTAGTGGGCGCCGCCTGATGGCGCTACGTGCGCGCCAAGCGGAGAGGAAAAATAGCGGAAACGTACTTACCCACCGCGGTGGCTCAGTGGTTAGGGCGCTCGACTACTGATCCGGAGTTCCCGGGTTCGAACCCGACCGCGGCGGCTGCGTTTTTATGGAGGAAAAACGCTAAGGCGCCCGTGTGCTGTGCGATGTCAGTGCACGTTAAAGATTCCCAGGTGGTCGAAATTAATTACCGGAGCCCTCCACTACGGCACCTCCTTCTTCCCTTCATCTTTCACTCCCTCCCTTGTCCCTTCCCTTACGGCGCGGTTCAGGTGTCCAACGATATATGGGACAGATACTGCGCCATTTCCTTTCCCCAAAACCCAATTATTATTATTATTATTATTACTTAGCCACTCGCTTAACTGCGATTTCTGCAATTTCCATGCTCATAATTGCTAATATGCACCACAGTACATGCCTCTAAAGCACCATTCTAAGACAACACCGTATTCACTAGACGCGCCTTTGTTCTTTCCAAACCATCGAGCTGGCGTGGCGGATTAGATTCTGCTTCTGGCTGCCCTGCCAGACGGACGCAGAAATGGCTCGCTCCGAGCGAGATGTCGCAACCGCCTTTGTTGGCCGGTGTGAATCGGTTTCTGGATCACCTCCTGGTTATCGCTTTCTGCTACCGACGCTGCCGTCTGACGAAGGTATGCGTTTGTGTGTTTTCTTGCACGGTGATACCTCGAAGCGTCCGTATCGAATAGAGGACTTTCGTCAACCATTAGAATACGCCGGCGTTCTTAAGGATATCAGCGGCATTGGTGCTTACCAGAGGAGCCACATCTGGCTCGTGGGGTTCCGTACCCAGGAAGCGAAGGACGCTGTAATTGCGGCCGGAGGCCTGAGTGTAAAGGAGGCTACTGTGTCATTATTGACCCCTGTCGAAATGAGATCAAGGTGAAGATTCAATGGCTGCCATTTCACATACCCAGTGAGACCCTTCGGAATGCTCTGAGCGAGTTTGGAGAAGTGATGGAAATTCGACATCAGGAATGGAATGTTTCAGAATTTGAATCAGCGGAGTCGACAACACGTGGTGCTAGAATGGTGTTTAAAGAGGGGGTCACGGCGGAGGGTTTACCTCATCTTTTCAAGTTCTACGGCAACTTGATTCTTGTGGTTGTGCCCGGTAGGGCACCTGTTTGTGTCCGGTGCCGCAGACGCAGTCATATCCGCCGCTACTGCCAGACGCCTCGTTGCACTAAGTGCCGCGCCTTTGGTCACGTCCGTGAGGACTGCATACGTACGTACGCCAATGTGACAGGGGTGGCCTCAGAGGACAGTGACGATAAAGAGGACATCATGGACGTCGAGGAAGCTGAAACGACGGCCCCTGATGACCGTTGTAAGAAGAACGCGTCTGGTGAACAATGAAGCGTCTGTGACGAAAACATAAAAACATCGAGCGAGACCCCGACGAGCAAGGTGCCGTGAGCGATGCGACTGAAACGCCGCCGATGAGCGACCAGGCGTCTTCAATGAACGCCGAAGCGGAGCCAGTCCAGGATGACAGGGCATCACAAGATGACACCTTCGGCCTCGCTAAACGTTCCAAGACGCCGCGGTGGCTCAGTGGTTAGGGCGCTCGACTACTGATCCGGAGTTCCCGGCTTCGAACCCGACCGCGGCGGCTGCGTTTTTATGGAGGAAAAACGCTAAGGCGCCCGTGTGCAGTGCGATGTCAGTGCACGTTAAAGATCCCCAGGTGGTAGAAATTATTCCGGAGCCCTCCACTACGGCACCTCATGCTTCCTTTCTTCTTTCACTCCATCCTTTATCCCTTACCTTACGGCGCGGTTCAGGTGTCCAACGATATATGAGGCAGATACTGCGCCATTTCCTTTCCCCCAAAACCAATTATTATTATTATTAAGACGGTATTGCCACCTCCTTCACAACCTTCCACCGAGGTCAGGTTGCAACGCATCGAGCGCCAGTGCCTCAGAGCCACCGAGACCAAGGGGAGGTAGGTGCCTGAGTCTCAGTCTTCGTCCACGTCTCCCATACGCAGCGCAAGGCGCGCGGATTTGTCGCCCCTTCTATGGGGTAAGGCGCACGCCTGGTAAGCGACCTGTACCTTGTTCGTGCTCAGTATTCTCAGCATGGCTTGTCAGCGTCAGCGACAGTGTCAGCTAAGACGTCTGTTGTATGAGAAAGACCTTGACATTGTTGCAGTACAAGAAACAAAGAGAGTCAGAGCGCGACAGACGCTATGGTTGCGGAGTTGCAACGTATCAGTCGCGTTATAACGTGCATGCTAGTCATACAATGGGGAAATCAGCGGGCTGTGTTCTGTTAAGAACTGTCTTGGTATCAAGGTACAAACAGTAGTTGCACGAGGGGCACGTTTGTGCTATGTGATCTGTTGTAGGGGGAGGAAATTTTCAGTTATATGTGTGTATGCTCCTAAAAAACCGCGCGAACGTATTTTGTTCTTCCATTAACTGTGTGTGTACATCGAATGCAATAGACTTGTAGTTCTTTTGGGGGATTTCATTTGCGCTCTCAGGGCAGATGACCGATCAGGCTCAACGGATACCGAAAACGAAAGTGCTGTTTTCTTGAAAAAAAAAACATTGAAAACTATTCACTTCAAGACGTAGCCCTGTTTGAAAAAGGAGGAATGACACGTCATTATACGCATTTCCAAGGGCGTAGTCATGCTAGCCTAGATAGAGCATACGTTTCCCTTGAACTAGCGGCGATTTGCGATAACTACATCGTCGAAACGGTTACATTTAGCGATCACTGTTGTGTCATATTCCCCATGAGAAAGAACCTGACATCTCAAGCGAAATTCAGCTGGGACTTGCGGTAGCTCAATGCAAGATTATTAAAACACGATACGTTTCTCTTAGAAACAAAGAACGTGTTAGAAAAAGTTTAGTTGAGTTACGAGAAAAGTTGGGCAGAAAAGTGGGAGGAATTTAAAGTTGATGTCAAAATGAGGGCTATCGAAAGGTCCGTAGAAATCAAGTATGCTTAAGAAGCTGAACAAAAGAACATGAAAGGGGGGGGGGGGCGCTGCAAGCAGCCGTCTCGAACTGACGCACGTTCACATCGCTCCGACTTTTCGAAGCTTTTTGGCCCGGACGTTTTTGGGCTAGGCTCCCAAAAATGGATGGGCCAGTGCCATCGTGTTCCTTTTCAACTCTGGACAACAGTTTCAACGCTTCCATGTCGAAGACTACCGCAGGAAACCATCCGGATACATCCGATACGCCCAGCGCTGATGCCGCCAACATGGCTCCCGGGGAGCCGCAGCAAGCCGCCGAGGCAACATCGCTTCGTAGCGGCACAGATAACGCGGCGCAATCTGTCGCTGTGCTTGACGCCGACGCAAGCATGACGGACGACGAATCCAGCCAAGTGGTTGCGGCGATACCTGTCTCCAATCCCTTCTCTGTTCTTTCCACGGAAAACACGCCTGGAAATAACCATTCTCAGGTAGGATCTTGCACTTTTCCATTTTCGAAATTTGCCAAGCAGCCTAGGATGGGGTTAGGCACTTCTCAGATAACTCAAGAAAACGCTCGCTTGGTGAACAAACGACACGGCGTAAAATTTGGCCGCTCGCAGACAGCAATAAATGGTTACTACGCGGATACGCATTTTCAATCGCGGGGCCCTTCCTCGGCTCCCATGGTCACCACATTCGGCAGAACCGATCACTCGGCTGATAATGACCACTCTGAAGAGGATGACTGGCAGCCTGTTAGGCGAAAGAACAAAGCTACAGCTGCCGATCCAACCCGTGTTAAACATACTGTGATCGCGTGCCTCATAACCGCCTGATGATAAAAATACGAAACCTGCAGCTGGACCAACATACCACGCAGTGGATTAACGCATTTCTAACAAATCGCTTTCAGTCAGTTAAGTTAGGGAGCTTCTCATCAAGACGTACAGGTGTTGATTCAGGAGTTCCCCAGGGTACGGTGCTGGGTCCACTGCTTTTCTTAATATATATTAATGACATCACGTCGAACATAACATCCACAATACGATTATTTGCAGACGACTGTGTGATTTACCGAGCAATATCAAGCCCTTGCGACATCGTTGCTCTCCAGACTGATCTTGACGAGCTAACTCATTGGTGCGACAGGTGGCAAATGGTAATTAACGCAGATAAAACTAAACATATTAAGTTTACTTCCACTGCTAGCCCGAGTCCTAATGCCTACACAGTTAATAATACTATCATTGAAACTGCAGCGTCGGTAAAATACCTCGGTGTAAATTTTAACTCTAATTTATCCTGGAACACTCATATTGAACTGATCACTGCCAAAGCCTTAAAAAAACTTGGTCTTCTTAAACGCCGACTACACCTAGGCAACCAGGACACAAAACTGAATGCATTCAACATGCTAATCAGGCCTGCGATCGAATACGCGTCAGTGATCTGGAACCCTCATCATACCTATCTTATTAACATGTTGGAATCCATACAAAATAAGGCTGCTCGATTCATCCTTTCCCGTTACTCTAGATACCAAAGTGTAACAGCACTGAAAACATCGCTCCATCTCCCGCCTCTGGTCATGCGCAGAAAATTCAGCCGCTTATCTTTTTTCCACACTCTTTACCACAGCAACACACCATTTGCAAGTTCACATCTTCTCCCGGCACCACACACATCGGCTCGTGTAGACCATATCAAGAAGACTAAACCCATTTTCGCTCGGACAGAACAAGTACTCACCTTTGGTCCTGGCTATTGAAGAGTGGAATTCGCTTCCGTCTAGCATTGCGAATATCACTGGAACATCGTCATTTCAAACAGCTCTTTGGTCATACTTAGAAAATTCCAATGTAGAATGATGTGCGTTTCTAGTTTTCTGCGTTTTGTTTGCTTCAGTGTGTGCGTGTCGGCCCAAACGTTCCTCGAAATGTTAGATGCCATCCTTTGTATCTTCTGAAGGTGTAATTTTTGTTATTTTGATTTGTGGGATTTGTTACATGTGCATTTTTCCAAGCATCTGTTCATAGCCACTTTTTCCTATTAACTTGTACCCTACTTCTTAACTTGTTTATTTTTGTGTTCAGCCGTTTATGTTTTGTGTTGTATATTTAAGTTTTCCTTGATGAATCCCCCCCTATGTAATGCCCGCATTGGGCCTTTAGGGTATTGAAATAAATAAAATAAATAAATTAAAATAATGAAGCTAACTTCACCTGGACAACTAGGCTCACTCCCCGCACACTGGCTGCACAGAGCCATTGCTGATGAGCTTCAAAAAATCCATTTTCACTCAGGCTTTCAAGTACGGCCTCTTGAAAGAAGCAATCAGTTTGCGGTCGACGTATCGCATACGCATGCCAGGGACCATCTTCTCGGACTGCAGTCTGTCTTAATTTCTGGAAAGCCTTCATCTATACAAGCCTATGAAACCATTCACTCCGGCCAGATCCGGGGGGTCATATATCGGGCCAACGGGTTAACAAGCGAACAGCTCATGGCCAACCTCACGTGCTACTCGTGCAAGGTAATTAGTGCCATGCCAATGGGCAAGAACGGAGCAGCTCTCATCACATTTGAGGGCTCCAGCCTTCCCCGCAAAATCCATCTATACAGCATACTCCTGCCGGTCATACCTTATCACCCGAAATCTGTCATGTGAGACCTGTCATAAAATCCGACATAAGACAAATTCGTGTCCACTAGTTGACCAACGTCGATGCTCGTTCTGCGGTCGCCCCGCACATGGCAACCTCGAGGTATGCCCGACAGAACCACTATGCCGTAATTGCGGAGGTCAACATGTAGCTACAGACCCGAAGTGCCCTGTTCGGCGACAGACTACCAAGACCCTGAGGAACGGCATTGTCCGCCGAATCCGAGTATCGCGACGAAAGGAGCGCAAGCAACAAGCCGAGCTTCTACATGGCAACGAAACGTTTTCGACGGCTGCGCACAAGAGCCCTGCCAGCGCACAGCGATCACCCTCGGAGCAAATTGTGCTTGTTAAGGAGGACTTCCCTCCAATACAAAGTCAGCCGTTACCAAAGGAACGAGGCAGTGAACATAAACCTAGAGGGAAAAAAGCGCACGGCCGCTCTACACAAACTGAGAGCACTAGTCTAAGGAATGCCACACCTCCATCCCTAACGAGATCTCTTGAGCATTCCGCGACGGCGCCAAAGCAAGCACACATACACCGTGCTTATGCTGAAACTCTCCGTGCTACACAGCGCGGTGCAGAATCGCATCTGGCGCAAGATCGCACACGCACGGTGCACTTAGATGAAGACCAACTCAAGCACATTATCGAAATGGTCACTGCTGATGTAATCAAGCGCATGCTTCCACTCTTAGGACTGTCGCAGGCTTCTCCGAATCAAGAGCCCGGAATTGGGCACACATCATCTTCTCTTCCGCGCACCTTCCAGTTTCAAAATTACGGGCACTAGCACGAAACCTCTTTACAATTTTGATTCGGACTCTCCTATATGGTTCTTACAATGGAACTGCCGGGGAATCCGTCGCAAACAAGCAGAACTTCAAAGGAGACTGTCCATCACGCCGACGCTTCCTCTAGCTATCCTGCTTCAGGAGACTGGTACTAATAGGCCCAATCTAATCGGGTATAAACCTTACTGCACCCCTTCCATAGAGCACCGACGTTCTGGGCCAGGATCGCGATCCACGAATCCAGTAGCCTATGGGCAGGCATGCGTACTTGTTCTCTCTCGCGCTGCCCACACCGAGCTTGATACGTCCGCGTGGTGCACGCAGACGCAAGAGGTAGCGGGAGTGCGCCTTGCATTAGAAGGAGACCAACAAGCATTGGTTTTTTCGGTTTATGCCAGATCCTTCGGTACTACGACATATCGAGTAGATATATCTTTTATAGAACCCTTCTTAAGGATATATCCCCAGGATCGCGTTATAGTTGGGGGTGATTTTAATGCCATGCACACCAGCTGGGGATATCATCGCTCAGATGCTAGGGGAAGGCATCTATGGCAGCACATTGTCAAAGACAAACTGACCATCGTTAACGACCTTACGTTGCCCAGTCGCTGTGGCCAGCACAAAGGTCAACAAGACACTTCTCCAGACCTGACAATGTTTCCCATCCTAATGAGATCATATGGTCACGGGCTGATGATGTCATGGGCAGTGATCACTATCCCGTGGTGGTGTCATGGGCCCCTCGAGGGCGAAAGTCACTAAAGCGGCAACAACGCCATCGAATAGAGAAGCACGTCTCATGGGACGATTTCCGCAGAATGCTCGGTGAGGTGAACGTTCCCACAGAATTAGACGAACTCATTACTCAGATCAACGGTGCCAAGAAGAAAGCCACAACGAAGCTTTTAGTTAAATACGATGCCCCGAAGCTGGACTCCCACCTTTTGAGTCTGTGGAATCGTAGGCTTCGTGCTCTCAAGGCGTACCGCCGCTCTGGTCGGACATCCCATCGTAGGCGCGCCCTCACCCGCATTACTCAAGAGGTCGAGCAGTATACTATGCAGCTCGCTCTCCAAGATTGGCAGCTGCTGTGCCACTCGCTCAATGGAACAGTTAACTTGTCGAAGGCCTGGCACATATTTCGAGCTGCCCTTGGACGCAAAAGGCCGATTCCCCCTTCCCAAGGCATGGCCCTGAAATTGAACGTCTCCCCGGCTGATCTAGCTATACAAGCAGGGAAGGTCTTTTTTCCCCAACCTGAAAAGGTGGATGCCTTGCCTGCGGACCCCGTCTCAGATACATCGAATGATTACGAAGTTCCCTTCACATTAGACGAACTGGAGGCAGCCTTGTTTGACTCAAACCATAAAAGTGCCCCGGGACCGGATGGTGTACGCTATTCAACACTTCTTAACCTTCGCCAATCACATAAACTTGCCCTGTTGAAAGTATTCAACGAATGCTGGACCAACGGTGCCCTTCCCCCTGCCTGGAAGGAATCAGTTGTCATACCAATTCCAAAACCCGGTAAGCCAGGTCGGACATTACAAGACCTCAGGCCGATATCGCTGACGTCCAATCTTTGTAATGTCATGGAACGTATGGCTCTGAGAAGACTTGAATGGTACTTAGACAAGTTCAGCGTCCTGTCTCCTATGCAAGTAGGTTTTCGACGAGGACTCTGCGCGCAAGATATTCTCAGAAGGCTTCATAACGACGTTCTCGCATACCCTAGCAGCGCACAGCTCCGGGTGGTTGTTGGGGTTGACGTCAAAAAGGCTTTTGATTCCGTGCCCCACTCTACCATACTTCAACGGCTCCAGGAAGTGGGGATAGGCGGGAACCTCTACCGCTTCATGAAACCCTCTCTTGCGGACAGAACTTTCTCGTTAATGGTTGGGGATACTCAGAGTATATGGCAACGTAACCAAATCGGTGTCACCCAAGGCGCTGTCATATCGCCGGCTCTTTTTAACATAGCTATGTCAGATCTCCCGCCAGTGCTTGCGTCTATACCCGGTCTTAACTTTGGCGTGTATGTGAACAGTATAACGCTATGGACCTATTGGGGGTCCCCAGAAGAGCTAGAACTAGCCCTACAGGCAGGCCTCAATACCATCCACGACTACATCAAGGTGTGTGGCATGAAAACCTCTCCGGAAAAAAACGTGTACGTGCCTGTCATAAACGGTCCGCGGCTGCGAGCGGAGGCCGAACGAAATCTTATCTCTCTTCATTTAGGGGACTCGGTTATTTGCCGGAAACAAACAATCCGTATACTCGGAATGATTATTGACGAGGATGGAGGAGCCAAAAGCTGGATTCATAACACGGTGCTTAGTTGCCATCAGGCCTTACATCTTATGCGCCGCGTCTCTGCGCGTGGGTGGGGAATCAAAGAGGTGGGACTCCGTCAGATAGCCCTGGCACTCATAACATCAAGAATACTGTATGCATATTCCTACATGCGGCTTAACGCGACCCAACGCCTTCAGCTTGAGCGAATCAATCGGAAAGCGATGCGCCTTGTTACTGGCCTACCACAGTTCTGCCCAGTAGAGGACCTACACGCATGCAGCAAAATCAATGCCCTACAGGATGTGGCAGATCAGCAATTGCAAGCCCAACGTGTCCGTCTCTACACAACGACGGCTGGCCGTCAGATCCTGCGGGCATTAGGCTACAACACTGACAAACTAGAGCTGCTGTCGTCTCCTGCCCCACCATGGGAACTAATCGATTTAGTAGAGGGTATGTCACTACCAAAGAACATGAGTTCAGCTAACCCCCAAAGGCGTAAAGCTGCCGCTGAACGTCACGAGATGTCATACAAGCTAGCCCAGGAAGGGGCTATCCAACTATATACAGACGCCGCTCAGTTTCAACTTGGCGCTACAATAGCTTGTCACGACTCTGAGTCAGATACCACAATAGTTGAACGGCTCTCCGAGGAACACACTGTCACTAATCTCGAGCTCATTGCCATACGCCTTGCCATTACTCGAATAGTAGATCGACAGGATCCGGCTCCATGCACCTACCATGTTTACACTGATTCACAAGCAGCGTACACCGCATGCCGCGCGGGGAGAGCAGACTATGCCGTTCTCAGCGCAATTCGAACGGAAGCCCGACGCCTGCGAGAGGAGGGCTACACTATTGTTATTAGATGGATTCCTGCACACGAAGGAATCACTGGAAACGAAAAGGCACACCAGGCAGCGCGCGCTGCAGCTCTTTCCGCACCTTTGCCTGGATGCACACCCGTTTCCGCTTCTTGGGCCCGTGATGACGTTGCACATCCGTCGTCACCTCCTATGGATAGGGCCGAGACATGGCATCGCGCACAATGCTATCGCCGCCGCATCCTCCAGCACGTGGCGAACCCTGAGCAATTATACCGCCGCCCACCTAGAACGTAGAGGCGGTACTCCTCCGCCGCGCCCAGACTGGCCAGCTTCTGTCACCAGCAAAGCTAAACCTCATCAACCCGCACTCATACCCGACCCCTCAATGCCCGGCATGCCCGGCCAGAGGCACGGCCGAACACCTTTTGTGGCGCTGCCCTGCTTTTGACGTGGTGCGGGAGCGAGCACTTCAGTCCCTGGGCGGGCACCGACCTGGCACCTTGCAGGAATGGGTCGATCCACCATTACACGTCGGATCATCGGACGCACTCCGGCTCTGGCGGGCTTTTCTCCTATACTTCAAGGAAGAAGAAGGGCCTGGCCGTTTCTTCGCAGAGCCGACCACAGGACCACCCCACTTCGGAGAAGTGGAGACCAGCCCTCCTCCCCCTCCCCCACCTCCACCCCCATTAAGCCCCTCATTTCTGCCGCAAGGCTAGGCCTATTTTATGCAGAAATAAAGACGTTTAAAAAAAAGAACATGAAACAGATGTTGAAAGAATTACTAGAGCTACGGGACTATACACTGATCTTATCAGCGAAGTTAAAGCCAAGCTATGGATGTGACAAGGTTTCAGGACGCTGCAATCCGTCCACGAACAGATCGCTTGCTGGCAGATGATATGCCGAGTAGGCGGAATTTGACGACAGAAAAAAGATACGCTAGAAGGAAAGATATCATAGAAATTGAAAACAAAGGTTCTCTGACGGATGATCTGAAGGTGAGAAGGGAGGCTTTTAGACAGTTTTAGCGTGATTTGTTCGTTTTCAAATCGGCGGATGTAGACGCGTTTCAGGCTGAAATTTAAATCTATTACCCCAACTGACTATTGAAGACACTGACATGCTGTCAGCCGATTTCTCAACAGCGGAATTGGAATACGCTATTGATATGCTGCACTTGGGGAAATCGCCAGGTCTTGATGGGATAACAGCGGAATTTTATAAGGCGTTCAAACGCGAAACTGCTCTCATTTTACAACGCGTTTATGAAGGGTCATTTAGAATGGATATATAATCATCATCGTTTTATCGTGCGCATAGATTACTCATACCGAAAACTTACAATCCTGCTAAGCTTAATCAAGTTACTCGTTATCGGCCGATAACGCCCACTAATTTCGGTTATAAATTTTTTATGAAACTGTTAGCCAAACGTTTACAGCCAGTTATAGACACCTTGGTTGCCCCCCACCAGACGTGTGGAATTCAAGGGCGGACCATCTTCACGAATGCTCATGTCACTGGGAGTATACTGGAATGCTGTGACGCTGACCTTAGGCGAATCGCAATGTTGCAGATTGATTTAGAGAAGGCCTTTGACTGTGTATGTCATGACATTCTTTTTAAAATCCTCGAACATGTCTCTGTTGGGGAAATTATTTTAAAATGGGTTAAAATGCCTTATAGTAACTGTACCACGAATCTGGTTGTTAACCCTGAGCTCACGGACAGAATTGCGCTGAGAGCATCAGTGCTGCAAGGCTGCCCATTGTCGCCACTGCTTTTCGCTCTGTGCCCAGAGCCACTTTGCCGGAATGTAATAAACAACAATTCGTGGTTTTGAACTAGAAGCATATGAAATTAAAGTACCGGCTTATACCGATGATGTGGCATTTTTTTGTAGCGAGCACAGCAGCATAGAATATGCGATGTCGGTTGTTCTCAGGTTTTGTGATGTAACCAATAGCGTTGATAATCGGGAAAAATGTGCGGGTCTTTGGCATGAGAACTGGACATCTGCGCCTTTGTTTCATATGCAAGTGTAAAATGGTCACATGTCCCTTCCAAATACTTAGGCGTTCCTCTTGACAGGTATCGAGATAACGATCACTTTTGGAATTAGAAAATTCAAGAACTGTCCACGCGCACACAGAAATGGTCGTTAAGGGAACTGTCCATTTTCGCGCGCGCAAACATATGTAATGTGTACCTGGTTTCAAAAGAGTGCTATTTGTTGCAGGTCCTTTCGTGCTCTCGACTTAACATTCAAAAGCTTCATCGTCTCTTCGCAGTTTTTGTTTGGCAGTCCTCATGGGAGAGGACTGAACGTGATAATTTATTTCTGCGTTTGAGAAAAGGGGGTCTTTCTTTGCCACATTTGTGCCTGAGGCAGGTAGTGTGAAGATTTATATTTCTTCGAGATCAATGCGACCCTTTCATGCGGACTTTTATTCAAGTGAGGCTTTCTTCGGCTTTGTCAAACTATGTTGTTTCCACTGTAGACGGGATGCGATACAGTGTAAGTAGATTTTTGAAAGAAGGGATCTTTGCTTTCCGGTTTCTAAATGCTCGGTTCAGTTTGGAATACTTTTCTACTGTCACGCGTAAGAAATTGATAAAGGATTTACTTGACTGTCTTCCCCGAGCCAATATATCGATCTCTTTATAGTGGAGAACAAGGAGGAATTTTTTTAAAAGGAGTAAAGAAAATGGTAGTGCCAGCGGGTGCGAAGATGTTTTTCTTCATGTTGCACACTGGTACGTTGCCGGTTAAAACAAGAATGGAGGAGAAGGGATTGTTTTTACCACGGGGTGCTGACTGCGTGTTATGTCACAAACCAGAGTCAATAGAACACGTTTTTATTTATTGCTGGGATGCGCTGCTCTTTTGGGACGTGCTCCAGCGTACAATAAAGAAAGGCTTACCCTTGACGCCGTATGGGATACGATTGCTGTACGTTGAGGCGGATCTTTATAAATACGATGTAATTTTCCTTCTTGGCCTACACAGCATTTGGCGAAGCAGGATGTCTGTACGACTCTGCGATGAAGTTGCGCAGTATGTCCGAGATTATTTCAAAGAAAACATATTTAAGCTGCGTGAACTTCACAAGGTGCTATGTTTTTGAGATGAAGTTATCAAGTTGATGGGAGAGTTGTGTTACTTGAAACAGTTTCGATTTTCTCACGTGAGTGAAACGCATGTCCGCTCTTGATGTTTGAGAGTGCCGTACAGAACATATGTTTGTGATCTGTTGCAAACTGTCGAAACAGGCAATAAAGACAAAAAAAAAGCTGGCGTGGCGGAGTGGTTAGCGTGCTTGTCTCGCTCTCCGGAGGCCCTGGCTCGATTCCCCAAGTAGACAAATTTTCTACTCTGTTTTATTTCTTAATGCTTCAGGGATTTTTCGCTCACGGTCAACGCCGAAGACGACAACCCCGGCTTTTTTGCGACATGGGGCAGTTTCGCATTAAAATCACTTCATTCTTCTCCCATTGATGAACACAACAGAATAAACCAATAAAACATCCCAATGATTGTTCGTTTCGGTGATGGTTGGCTTCCGTCGTGCATTTTTTGAAGAGTATATTCCCAAGGTAGAGCATATTTTTAACAGTATTGTAATTAGTGGTAACTATGCTTTATATTTAAGTTAAGCAAGTAACGTATCCATTAGCTCCTCCCCTACTAACTGCAGCCGTCCCAGTTAGCTTAGTTGATAGGGTGACTGCCCCGAACAGGCAGTGGTCCTGGATTCGAACACCGCACAAGAGCAAATTTTTGTTTGACTACGAAGTTTCTCTCAAAACTCTAACTTTCATTTGCTGCCAAAGGGCCGCGCTTGTGTCGACGCTCTTGAGTATTTACTCTTTTATTACAAATTTACTCCAGCTTGGAGGATTTAGGATTTCCCTAAGAGAAAAAATTGCTACCACCGTTTCCACTTGCAGTTATCGATCAATGCTTTCACTTCCTGCCATCTTGCAGCTGTTTTTTGTTAGTTTGTTCTGTAGAGAAACTGCACTGAGCAGGTAGCGGTCTCTGGTTCGAGCCCTGAACCAGGAGAAATTTTTATTTACCAAATAAATTTCTGCGAAAATGTAATTTTTCTGCTCCTGCTGAGTAAGGCCGCTGCTGCTGCTAAGATGGTCGAGACTGGCGTCGGAGATGTAGCGCTCTGAGATGGCGGCAAAAATAGCGGAGCTGCGTCACGTAATCGGTAGGATCGGGACTTGTAGACGAATCGGTAGATTCGAAAAATTCAGCAGGAAGACGCAGGGGTGAGCCGAAGACAAGTTCTGCCGTAGTGCAACGAATATCTTGTTTCAGTGTAGCACGGAGGCTGAGCAGAACCAGTGGTTGGTAGGCAGTCCAGTGGATGGTGTCAAGTTGGGCTTTGAAGGATATTTTTAGTGAACAATGGTAGCGTTCGATCATACCGTTGGCGATGGGAGGGAAAGCAGTCGTTCTATTTCGGGAATTTCCAAGTAAAGTCATAAGGTTATTAAAAAGTGAAGATTCAAATTGGGCGCCACGGTCAGTGGTGATGGTCGAGGCAACTCCGTACCGGGAGACCCAGCCGGCGACGAAGATTCTGGCGATGGTGTCACTGGTGGCGTCAGGCAGCGGGAACGCTTCGGACCAGCGAGTGAATCGATCGATGCAAGTAAGATATGATTGTCCAGCGGAAGGTGGCCAGGGACCCAAGATATCGATGCGAACGTTGTCAAAACGGGCTGACGGCGGAGGGAACGAGCCGAACGGAGAGGTCGTGTGTCGCTGAGTTTTAGACTGCTCGCAAGCCAGGCAGGCACGGGCCCAGGCGCGCACGTCCTTGTGGATGCCGGGCCAGACGCAACGTTTTGTGAGAAGTTGCTGCGTATAGCGCTAATTCCGGGATGGGACAGGCCGTGGAGGGCGTCGAAGAAGAGACGACGAAAGGCAGAGGGCACCAAATGGCGCGGAGTGCCGGCCGAAGTGCCGCAGATGATGTGGACGGGGCACGAAGGGAGGGGAATTTCGCGGAGAACTAGCGACCTAGGGTTCTTGCAAAGGTCCATAACTTCCGAGTCATGTTGCTGCGCTTTGGCGAGGGCGGCAAAGTCGAGGTTCAGTAGCGGAGCAGCAGAGACGAGGGAAGCAGTAACACGCGACAGAGCATCCGCCGGGGCATTGTCAAGACCTTTCACATGTCTGATGTCGGTCGTGAATTCTGTCACGTACGAACGGCGACGAATTTTACGGGGCGACCATTTGCCGCTCCCCGATTTGATGGCAAAAATAAGTGGTTTGTGGTCGGTGACGATGAGGAATTGGCGACCTTCAAGGACGTGCTTGAAATGCCGCACGGACATGTACATAGCAATGAGTTAACGGCCGGAAGTACTGTAGCGGATTTCGGCAGCGGAAACTAGCGGGAGAAAAAAAATAGAGAACTCTAAGAACCATCCACGAGCTGGTGGAGCACGGCCCTAACGCCGGAGTCGGAGGCGTCGGTCATGAGGCGTAGGGGTGCATCAGGGCGCGTATGAGCAAGGAGAGCGAGGTTGGATAGTTTCGCTTTGGTGGCCTGGAAATAATCCTGAGCAGCTGAAGACCATGTTAGTTGTGCGGAGTTTGTTTTCTTGCCTTGAATGGAGCATGTCTGTCAGTGCTTTGAGGACTACAGCACAGTGAGGGATGAAACGGCGATAAAAAATGATAAGGCCGAGAAATTCACGGAGCTTGCGAATTGAGGCAGGCTGAGGAAAGCCTTGAATGGCCTGGACTTTTGATGGGAGAGGCCGGATGCCGGAGCTGATGACACGGTGACCAAGGAAGTCGAGCTCCGACTTGCCGAATTCACATTTTTCTCTGTTGATGAGGAGGCCGTAATCAGAGAGACGTTGAAAAAGCTGCCGGAGGCGTTGTAAGTGCTGCACCGTATCGTTGCTGAACACGAGGAGGTCATCGATGTAGGCCATGCAGAAAGGTAGATCCCTTCTAACTGTGTCCACGAAGCGTTGAAATGTCTGGCGAGAGTTACGGGGGCCAAATGATGCGGCCAATAGTGAACTGGCTGCTGACTTGAGCGAGCCAGAGTTGAGGATCGGCCGGCGAGAACTGGGGACGGCGAAGGGACAGCGCAGAGACTGCAGTGGCTGGTCCGTCACCGGGCATGGCGGAGGCGTTGTCGTCGGCGTTGACCACGGTGGGGGCGGGTGTTCGAGCTGACGTCCGGAGTCACCAGTTTGTCGCGCCAATCAGTAAAAAGGCCGGCCCGATGAAGAAAATGATCGATTTACTGGCTGAAGTGCTAGAACGTCTGATGGCGGGGAGCTGAACGGCGCGTGACGCCGGCACGAGGAGGGAGCTCAATTCGACCGCATTTTGGCGTCGTCATCTTTGGCGGCTGGTTTCGCTCCTGCTGCGTCAGGCCGCCGCTGCTGCTACACCCCTCTGTCAAGCTAGCCTCCAACTTGAATGAAACATTTAAGCTATTAGCAAGGAGTAATGCTATGACACCGTACGGAATGCTCACGACGAACGGTTGCTCAAAATTTTACTGAATATGAACGGGAATACTGCCACCCTACTCAGGTCAACCAGTGATGACATCGCTGGGATTTCGTCTGCACGTGGTAGCGATTGTGGCTCGGCTTGAGCCAGTGGGCAGGCCTCTGTACTTTCCTTTTCTTTCTATCTGGCAACAACAGACAGACCTGCGATATCTGCTGCTCGAACCAGCGTTGTCACTTCGGCGGACGCGGTTTTGCCCCGCGGGTCTCTTTCCGTCGTTTCCCCTCTTTTCTGTCTGCAAGTGGCAGCGATTGTTACTGAGCTCGGGTGTGATGCCATCAGTTAAGTTTGACGTCATAACTAAATTTTGCGTCATCTGTCACGTAACCTTCGTGTGGCGTCTTCACTAAATTTTGCATTTCATGTCACGTGGCTTTGGTGTGACGTCATTACCTTATTCACACTAATCAGTAATGGCTAACTTGGTACACTAATTAGTGATTAAGAAGGCACATCAATTCAGAATAGTTAATTAGTCATGATAATTAGAATAAACCTTACACTTAAACTCACGAATTAACTCTTCTTCTTATATATTTCTTAATTACCCTAATTTCCTCACTATTTTGCACTGTGACGTCATAACCCTCATTACGACATATACACCATTCGTTATTTTTGTTGCTTGACACCACTAAACTCATACACATTCATTCTTATCCAGTGACGTCATCGTGCGGACACATTTTGCGGATTTTTTCCGACAAGTACAGACACAACTGAGTTATGTAATGCTTTAGCATTAACAGAATGGTGGTTCATGCCTCCCAGGAAGCAAAGCTTGGCCCTAAAGGTGGCCCACGTTGGTGCACTGTACAGTCATGGACAAAAGTTTGTGGGATGCGGATTTGCGGAAGAAAATTTATTGCGGTGAGTTCAGGCGCAGCAGATCACTGAAATGCATACGGACATGAGGAGACGTGCGTACTCCATGTGCAGCGAAAATACAATTTGCCTGTCTAGTGCGACAGCTTAGAAATAATTTTTTTCCGCAAATCGCCATCCCGCAAACTTTTGTCCATGACTGTACACTTTACCATTCTGAAAGAGGCCAGAACCGTATTTCAGAGGGGTTGGGCAGAAAATATGCAGTTGTAATTGTTACGCGAGTAAAAGTAAATTTGAAGCATATTAATATGGTCAAATCAACTTAGAATTAGATTTCGAGCGGTATTAAAGGCGGGATCAGCGACGTTCGGACGGACGCCTTTGGATGTTTCAGTTTAGATTTTATTTTTGCACTGAAGGCAGCGCTTTTAAGGGCTACGGTGAGTCATGATCGCGAATGTGTACAATACTGTATTTTCATTCTTAATGTATCGAAACCGGCGTCTTTGTCTCTTTCTCAATTATAACGCTCCCATCGAATAGTCCTGATAAAACGTAACATCACTGTAACAGCCGGTTTCCGGTAACCGCCTTGAGCAGTATTTCCGAGAGAAACATGGCAAGGCATATAGTGAGCGACGTTTTTGTTTGCAGGTTCTTGAGAGTAACGAGCGCAAATCGACTGTCACAGTATCCATGTGATTGGTGGCAGCAATTAGTTTATTTGTTTCTGACACCCAGCACCATGCGTTCATTTAATTTCATTTCATTTGATTTCATTTTTATTTACACCACAAATATGTGGGCAGGCTCAGGAAAAAAGCGAACAATTTTAGCTTGAAGACAACCCGAGCCCCCCAAGATGGTAACTTCAGGCTAAGAATTTTTTCAAAGGCGCAAACAGCAATATTTCTTGGTTCCCAGTTCTTCCTACATTTGCGTTTCGAAGCGCTGTACGTAATTTTCACATAAGCGTGGGATACAGAGAACCGCTGCGCGGATTATCCTTCCAAAAATTTATATTTAGCCTTAGAAGAATAAACACGCGCCGCAAGAAAAAAGTCAGAAGCGCCACTGAGCATAAACTATCACCATTGCGGGATTTTCCTACACTAGTAAAAAAACCACGGCCTTTTTTCTATGGGAACTTTTTTCTGTGGGAGAGCTACGCGTGGTCGGCATCAGCTCAGGGTTGGGCGCTCAATGTTTCTTTAAAATAAATAGAGCGGATTCGTTGATGCTACCGCTTTCAGAACATTAGGACGAATTCTCTGGAAACAGGGCCCGGAAACACAGCTGAGGCACAGTGCTGCGCCTGCAACGCGGCACACATGCCTGAAGGCGGAGTGAAAACACACGACGGACTGTAGAGAGGACGAAAGCTGTAACACGTTACTTCAAATGCGTTGCGCAGAGGTTGGGGTGAATCGAGGATAATAGCCTCTCAGACGAAGCTCGCTTCCAGCAGTAGGGTTTGTGCGTATGCATGGCATAACCCTCGCACGCTATTCACTTGCTTTATCCTTCCAGCGCCGCAGCGCGGGCCGGTCGCCGGATGTTATTAAAAAATTGTAGGGCTGTACATCTACCTTCCTGTTGCTCCAGCTGGCTGCCAAAGCACTGAGATCGACTTACAAACTCGTTACAGCCTGCGAAGCAAAGTAGACAAAGATTAGCTAGTTGGGCCATCATGGCTGTCCGGCAGAGCCCGCAGACGTGGGTACAGGACAGCGTTGTTTTTTATTTCAAAGTACTTAAGTTTTTGTACGGTTTAGACATGCACAACATACAGGAGAGGTAAAGAAGGGAATAGCTATAGAATTCGAGCATGTCATAAGTTACCACTGAGGTAAAAAAAGGATTGCAACAACACCGGAAACAGAACGACTGATCAAAACGGCCATGAACACAAATAAACTCCCGAAACTATTACAAATGCTATTGTGGCAGTCGGTGTTAGGGTAGATGTTGCAATCATGGGACAGGAAATAATTATGAAAAGGAAACGCCGCCTTACGTTTATCTTTCCATTCTGGCTGAATTTATCATTTTAACTTCCTATGACTACTAGCACGCGAAATGCAGGCGTTTTTTTCTCGTCACATTCAATTTAGAACCGAGTACCGCGAAAGCACTGGAAGAATGCGCGCCCTGATAAGCTGCCTCAGCATCTTGATTTTTCTCGCGCTTAGCTGCGAAGAGACGAAAAATTCAACAAGTGAGTACAGGACGATCTTGATCCATTGTGTGAGGTCAACAACAACAACAACGATTTTGATATTCTTGGTTCTTGAAATTTATTATTTCAAGTTGTTAGTATATGAAGAATCGTACTTTTCTATTTGTATGCATAATCTTTTGAGCCGAAGTTTAGTCAAAAATACTTTCCTAAACACGTGCTTCACTGATCTGTCATGCGGATGAGAACACTGCGGCGCGTGACACTTTCCCGCTACGTAGTGATTCCGCGACTTCGTAAGAATTTATTGATATGTGACCACTAGACTCGAAAACATAGCATCGGGGCGTAGACCGTATCTGTCTGAAGTAAAAATCAGGAGACAAGTTTCGCCGGATCCGCGTTTTCTCAGAATAAGAAATGTTGTGCAGATTATATATATGAGCTTCGCCGTGAGGGGACTTACTGACTTCGAGTTTTACGGCATGTAATAGGATTTATGGTCATAGGTGTAGGTGTCTTTCTTAGAGGTGTAGTTAGAAGACAGGCTCTCTGTACTATCGGGTACCTTTTGCCAATATATGGCCTTTCTCTCTTGCTATTTTTCATTTTCTTTTTGTCTTCACGCAAAAAAAAAAGATTCCTTTCCGTGCAAAGTGATGGGACAGGGTGCAACTTACGAAGGGAACCGAGTGCTTGCCCTTATCGAGCATGTGGGTTACGAGCCGGGAATGCGGACCTGTCCACCAGGCTGTCGTTGTTGACTCCGGCCGCTGGCAGCGGACGCACCTAGCAGACGTGCGCAGCTGTTATAGCCTGCGAAACGAATTGGTCAGACAGATGAGCTGCAGTGGTCATCCCGCTTGGGCGGCGAAGCTTGAAACTAACAATGCATGACAGCATTACTTTTTAGTCTGAAGTACTTACGTATGCCTGAGGGAAACGGCTGCGACCCAAGCGAACGCAATAGCATTCCTCCGAAATAAACAACAAAGCGAGAAAAACGAACGGAAAGACACAACCGTTGATTAAACGGTCCGCAGATAAAATGAAACGTACGAATATAATACAGACTTTGATGTGGCAAGTCATGTCAAGCTAGAGGACTGAAACATAGAGCAGGAAATAATTACGACAAGGTAGACGGCCCTACCTTTCTTTTTTTTCAATCCCGCTACGTTCGTCATCATCACTCCATGGGACGACTGGCACAAAAAAAAAAATGCTCTGCGGTTTCATCCACGTTTCATTTCTATTGCGGCCAAGTGCTGTGTACAGCGTACGCATAATGCGCGCCCTCATTGGCTGTCTGACCATCTTCCTGATTTTTGCCGTGCTTAGCTGCGAAGAGAGTGGAAATGTGGCACGTGAGTACAACTTCTTTATATTCTTAGTCTTATGAGCTTATTACAATTATTTTTTACGTTGTGACAATCGCATTTTATCTGCCTGTTTGCACAAGGTCCAAGTGGATCTTTAAATATATTCTTCCTTCGAGTTCTGCTTTATAGATATTTGATGTAGTTTTGATTTCTCCAGCTCTTGACCCTTTGTCTCGGCATGATATTTCGAGTTCTGGGTACGTCTTGAATTTTATAATTGTTTATTAACATGCCGGAACTGGTGCGAAAAAAAAAGTATCGGGACGCAGATCGGATCCTTGTGATGTCAAAGCGAGAAGCGTAGCTCCACCAGTAACCATTTACTTTAACCGCTTCCTCTCTGCATCTATACTTTTTTCGAAAAGAGGCATCCTGCACGGGCTAAGTACCCTGCAGCAAGAAGGCCTATTGACCTTCGAATTTTAAGCCACATAACATAATAAATGGTTTGAAAAGTGTGGCCTCTTCTTCACCGACGACGGCAAGCTTTAATTCAGTTCTTTGCAGAACCGCCTTGCTCTATTCTAGAATGTTGCATAGAGAGCAGGCCACGTTATTAGAATAAATCCTAGCAAGATGAAACAGGTGCTAAGAGCAGCCATAACGCACAATGTCCACGTTCGCGCATTCACTGCAAGCTGTAGTTCCACACTCTGAAGCCGCCACCTGCATGTCTAATCACTCATTCTAATTATGCGGCTGTATTAGCACCACTGCCATCGAAAAGTGAACACAAACAGAGAACAGTTAGTCATGATGGAGAAGAACGAGAATATTTACAATAGTGATTTATTTCGACCCTTCTACGCCAGAGCGGTAGCCGACACCATATTAGATTTAAAGCAATCCTGGTAGAGCACGTTAAGTAGCGCCATCTCTCTTTAAGTGCGCCTTCCTAGATCCTTGCTGAGAGCATTGTGTTTGTGCTGCATGAACAAACATACTGCGCTTGCCGTTTCAGCTATTGCCGAACCTCTTGCTCCGAGCCAGCTTTAGTTCATATCTAGCTCCGGCCAGAGCTTTTTTCTAGCAGATGTGCATCCATAGCCCTTCTCTCGCAAATGTCGAGTCTGTCAAAAGCGTTTGGACTGCACCAGAGCCATTATACTGGCTGATAACACAGCCGTCAGTTGAAGCCAGTACGGGCCATAAATAAATGTACACGGTAGGCGCGCATTGATATTTAAGGGACTTGTCAAGTTTACAGAAAACTAGAATTCTGCAATGAAAATTTCTACTGCTCCTCAATGAAAGCAGTTCATACTGCAGGGTTGCTATTATTTTCTTCCGATTTCAATATACAAAATATTGTTTACAAAAACAGCGCCATATGGAAGTTTCAACAGTAATTTCGCTGTGCAGTTTGAAGGAACGATTCAGTAATATAAGTTCAGGAGCACGAATAGCTTATTTTTAGATTCGCATATCAGCGGATTTTTTCTGCAAGAAGGTAATATGACATAAGCCTAATTTTATTTATTTCTCAGAAACAAAATTTGAATTTTTGGTGGGCCAATGTGTCTGTTTCCTGTCATAGAAATGTTTTTTTAGTAAAAGAATTACAAGCCATTACATTTAGAGCGATTATGCTGTAAGCTTTGATGGATTGGTAATAAATGTAGTGAAAATGAAAACACGGTGGAGCTGTTCTCGAAAATTTTTACGACAGTAGTACATGATTATCGGCCCTTACGTCTTACTGGCCACCACGTAACTTCCAGAACCGCAAAGCAAGGAAAAAATTACGATGTTACATTTATCGGCCAGCTTCCACAGCACCTGATTCATGTGTCGGTGACTGCGAAATCCGCACTCATATTTGCTTCTATTGCCACACCATTGAGAAGGGTATGGCCATGACAGCGTCCATCGGCGTCATCATTAAATACAATGTCATCTCTGCGTTATAGGTGTCGCACAGCCCTGCATAGGTATCACTGCACTGCGACGCGCACAAAAATAGGCGTCGAAGCGCGTCTCATCGCGACGCAAACAATTATTATTATTATTACTTGAATTAAATTGCAGGAGGCGTTTGTCCAGAACGGGGAGTTTGAAGTTGACTAAGCAGAAGCTACTGTGTAGTATTCTTGCACGCCCCGGCTTTTCGGTCGTAGTAGTGTTCACAGTCACAGTGCGCGAATTCTGCACATCGCACTAACGGCACAGGTGCATCAGGCTTGACTCGGAACTGAAATGCTGTGAGTGGCCAGAGAGACCTCAGTTATTAGTCATCCATACCGATAAAGTGAAAAACTTTTGCGGAGAGTCAAGTGCTGAACTGAAGTAACAACAGCAACACTGAAATAGTTTAGATCGCAGTGAGAGCCCCACAGCTGTAGTCTAGTGGTTTGAGGTTCTGCCTCTTTTGTGGGAGGTACGAGGTGAGATTCCAATGTCGCCGGGTACCCACTGTTGATTAAAAGCGTACACGCTTGCCCCTTGCGGAGGGCTTGGCTTCTGAAGGTGAAATAATAAAATAATCCGACTCTGACGACTCTAAGTGGAAAGAAATAACTTGTGTAACGGCGCTCTTCGCCAAAAGTTTCCCTCACGCCATAAAAATTCAGCATCATCAAGATCACAATTTGTTTCTCTTAATTTACAAACTATGGCTTTTGCTGCGACCTTGATCGGCATAGATATTGTATTCCAAGGGGCAAAGCATTGCTGCAGTGCACTGCCAATTAGGAGCCACACTATAAGTACATCCTTAAAGTAACGATCATTAATGTTTGAGGCAGTGCATTTCAAAGAAGAGGTACATACCTTAGGTGGGAAAGCAACTAGTTTAGCAAAACATAAGAATTAGAAACGCGTTTTTGTTACTTTCTACCGGCGTTTACATGTTGACAACAGCCCATTCATAGTAAACTCTCTGCAGGTGACTGCTACTCGAACGGAAAGAAAATACTAAATGGGCACATCGAGAACATGCGCAAGCCTTGTGTGCGGCTTTCGTGCTCGGACGGCGAAGTGAACACCACCACGTGTGTACCATTACCGGAAAGTCATAAGATGTGTAGAACGCTCTTTATAGGCATTCGGAGAATTTTCCGCAACCAAATTTCTAGGCTGCCGGCTTAAAGAGACGAGAAACGTTTCAAACAGTTGTAAACAAACTTTCCAAGAAGGCTTTTTATAAAAACTCAAAGTTTGTACAGCCCTGTCCTATTGTTAAAAATGGGAGACGAAGATGTTGAGGGGCCTTTAAAGGCCATATCTGTTAACTTATTTCTGGTATTTCTTCCTTTTTCCGTACCGCGGAAGTTTCAGCACAGCGAAAGCCGGAATAAACAATAATTCTTTAACACACTTGTTTTTTTCCCACAGAATAATAAGCAAATACTTCTTGCACATTTTCGAATAACTAGCATATATCATTTACATTGAAAAATGGAACGTCAAATTCTAATGCTCAATTTCGCTGTCCGCCAGCGAACTTCATTAGTGTAACTGGAAGGGCTGTTAGTATCAATGTCTTTTTTGAGTTAACACTTATGTGCCTCAGAAATGCTTCCAGTGACTTCTTTCACTATTCGTAATAGATGCCATGCTGCTAAGTGCAGAAAAGCCCGAAAGTCAATTAATCATGAAGGGCGGTTCCAATTCCCTTTGCATGGGCACAAATGCTGAAAATGCCCAGAGCAGCGTAGTCAACGTATAGATAACCAACAGTACTAGCCTTACTCTAAGACCTGGAGACTAGTTTCCCAATAAAATACCCTATTATAACCATTAGAACCTTCCTCAAGGCCAAATTAGAACAGTCAGAAGTAGCCGGAGCGCATGATAAAACTTCTGTCCAAACAGCTCCCATCGCAGGCTCTCCGCTTATTACAGCAAGAATTCAACCAACTTTACGTACGTAGAATTTCTTTTCCGAGCTATCTCTTACAGGACGCTGGCGGCAGCTTTAGAACTTCGTTAAATTAAAATAAATTATCTTACCGTCTGTGTGTTGTAGCAAAGAAAGAGAAAGGGAATCTATTCTGTTTGCTTTAAATGTTTTCTACTGCGTCGTCAGCATATAATACTGCAGTAACATTGGGAAGGCCGGCGCACGCCATAAATTTTGCTCTCGCCTGCGCTACTGCTTAAGATAATCATCGCAAGAGAGATGCTACTGATGACGGCCTCGACAGCTGTCCTGGCGAGTAGTGCGATACGCAGCACAAGTTAAACGAAAACTTGAAAGGAGAATTAGACTGCAGGTTAAAGTGAAATAGTAAGTATTGCGCAACATATTTATAGTCTGTTTTTTGGCGGTTGGTAGGTATTCTTTGCAACGCCTCCGCTACTAACGTGTTCTCAAGCCACCAATACGGCGGCGCTGATGGACAGAAGGGTGATTCACTGCGACTTCAAGGTGGTACAGGTAACGGCAGCGTATCTGACACTGATTATAACTAATGTTAGTTACGAGATAATGGCCAGTCATGCCGGCCGGTTCTAATTATGCCACTACAAATGCAGTTTTTTTCTTTCTTCCTCTCTAGTTGCGAGCAGCTAAGCCACACGGCTAAAGGACATTTTGGAAAGCTGGGCTCATGGATGTCAAAAAAGGCCAAGCGTCATTTCCCACACTGCTGTCGACCGGCCTCCCACTGAAATTATGGGCGCCAACAGTGTCGACGAGTGCAGAGATAAGAAGTGGCCGCATGCAAGATCTCACCATTGTACTTGGCAGTCATTGGAAGCCAAAGTGCTGAAGAATCAAAAGCCTCCCAAAAAAATTATACTCTGACGGTGTGCCATATCGCCATTCTTAATTGCGCAAACAGTGAAGTAGGAATTCATCCAGCTCCCCTTACCGCCGCTCGAAACGATATAAGGCACTGAGGTATACAATATTGGTCTCAATATGGTAACTCCACTCTTAATTGTCTCAGCAAGCTCTCAAATTAGCTGACAGAAGAAAATTGTGCAAATTGTCCAGTGAGTGTACAAGCAAGCTGTCTCAATAGTCATAATACGCGAGTGGTGAACGGCAGAGCACGGAAATCGGCCACCGCGAGTATACGACACGATGTAGAGCTAGTTTGTCTAGCAGAACTATCAAGCTAACTAATTACACTTAATGTCTTTCACATAAGAAAAGATAATGTGAATCTCGATTGAAAAAAATTTAATATACACCGGCGGCATAGAAGCTGTAAATATGAAATTAGAATCGGAAAAAAAAGCGTGTGCCTAAATGGCAACCGGGATGGTAATTTCTATAGTACTTTGGATAAGAAGATAATGCAGCAGTTGAACAATAGGAGGGAGGAGGAGATTAAAAAGTTTGGGGAGATAAGATGACCGCATCTGGCAAACGACCGGTTTAATTGTAGAAATATGAGATGCCTTTCTCGTGCATGAGCGTAGTCTGTTGATGAGGGTGATGATTGGTATATAGCATACAAAATAATCTTGACTCCAAAGAGAGGGACCCTAGTGATGAAAGATGGTAATTTCAAAGGTACGAATAAAGGAAGTGGAGAAGACTTTACGTGAAAAGTGGAAGGAAATACCAGTAAGTTCCAATAAAGTGAATGCAGATGTCACTAAAGACGGGGGAGCAAATACAATAGTACTTGCCGCCTTCTACTTGCAACGCCTGACTTACCTATGATGTACAAGCTGCATTGAAGAATACTAAATATATTTCGCGAGAATTGTGATCGCGAATATGTCAGAAATATTATCTGGCAACGTTAAAGCCACTTCTTTACATTGTGTCTGGTATGGCAATCACTGATGCTATCTAAATACAGAAGAACAGCATAAGGCAAGCCAGTGCGCTTTGAATAATGATAAGCGGCACCAGATTGCGCGATTGTTTGTAACAGCTAGCTTTATATGGTTGCACTTTAGAGTCCTATAATGCTGAGTAACATGCAGATCTACGCAGAAACTTTAAGTGTGATATTAGTTTTATTAAAGTGCATCATTAGTGATCGTCGTCGCAGAGCCTGTGTTAAAATGTGTTTTCGACTAATGAAGATGAGCTTACATAAAAAAAATGTATAATATTTGTTTATTCAATACGACATATTTAAATGAATGCAGGTTTGTCACAAATTGGAAAGAAATTAAAGTTGTTATGAAGGTATTACCAAACATTGGTCAGTGTCTCGCGGTTTGAATTATGTTAAGACTCCCTAAAATATGAGGACACTACTGTTAGCAAATAACACATAAAATAAATGTGCATGTTTTGTCTTTTTCTGTATATATTTCTCGTCGTTTTGGGTCTTTCTATTTGCATGTCTTGTAAACTAGACCGTTTATCAATGCTGCTTAAATTTAATGCAATGTTTTCAATGCCTAATCCCAGAGGGTTTAAGACTTTCATTATGTCGCATAAGGTCGGTGTAGCAGAAGAACGGGTTGCAGGTGCGGAATGTTCGGTGACATGAACCGGAAATATTAGCTCCTCAAAGAAGACGCCGAGACAACAAAAGCCCTAAGGACTCGGCAGAACACGATGCAGGACACAGGAATAACTGCGTGCATCCCCCGAATGTAACTGTTTACCTGTACAATAAAACGGACACAGGACACCTAACGTGACAGTCGTTGCTACACTTTCGAGTCAATTGCAGGTGATTCAATTCTGCGCTTTTGATTTATACCTAACACGCTGTGGTGGCAAACTTCGCAAGGATTATTAGTGCCCAGAAGAAGATTGGTAACTAGCAGCAGACAGACGTGAAAGCCCGGAGGGTAACAGAGTCACTGATGATACAATGGTCCCACGCACACTAACTTGACATTAGCCCAGCGTGAGCCGACTAGGCGCTGCGTTCTTTAGCTTAGACTGTTGCAGTGTGAGTGGACTCAACTATTTTGATCATCTTTTAAACTGGTTATATTGTGTGGCATCGGTTTTTTTATCTACTTCTTTCGCCCTGTACCAGTCGCGCTATGCCTTTACCAGATTAGTATTTTTTCTTGTTATACTGTGTATGTCCTTTCGATTGCCTTTGTGTATTGCTTATTAGAGCATTTTTTGCTCATTTAGGAGCTTTTACTTTGCCATTTGCACTTTTAGCTCGTCTAGTTTTGTTTTCAATTTTGAGTGTTGGTTGAGAGCTTCTTACTGTGTGCGTATATTTCTGTTACGTTCTTCAGCCATTCTATTGGCTAACATTTCCGAAACAGGCAGACTTTGCGTAGTTTCCGGCACCTTTTGCAAAACTGTACCTTTTGCCTGTTCCTCTTTCTTCTTTTTTCTTCATATCCTAGCGAAAAAAAAGAATATTTCTGTTCAACATGATCTGAAAACAGTACGCCCATAGGGCCAAGCGAGCGCCAGCCCCTCTCGGGCGTGTTGCTGACAATGCCGGTAGGGCTGAGCTATTCAAGTTGCAGTCGCACTTCCCCAAGCACTATGCGGTCGTACCCAGCTAAACGTACGCAGTTGTTAGAGCCTGCGCAACGAACAGGTGAAGCAGATCGGCCGCTATCGCATCAAAGTTATATTGCCTAGCCCGCAGCGGACGGTTCTCTGCGGTTTTTCTATTTAGTAGTATTCGAGTTATTTCGAAAAGACAAGCTGCAGAACAGGTGCGTATAATGGCAAGCCTCTCAAATTGAAAAAAAAAAATGCTAGAACGAAACCGAAAATACCAGCTCTGTTTAAAAAACCCGTCAATAAAAACAAAAGCCCGCCACACAGGCAGATGCTGACATCGCAATCGGTGTCACGGTAGATGATGCAAACTTTGAGAAGTCTAGAGTTAGAATGAGCTAAACAGCCTGACATTTTATTTTCATTACCTCTGTATTAGTTTCCCGCATCTCCCGTGGCAGCCAGAGCTCAAAAAGAAACGCTCTGTGGTTCCCACAACATTTCAATTGAATTTAGGCTAAGCCGCGTGAAGAACGCTCGCAGTATGAGCGCCCTAGTAAAATGTCGCTATATCTTACTGTTATTTGTCGTGATTGGCTGCGAAGTGAGCGGAAATTTGGCGCGTGAGTACAAGACGTTCTTGAAAATCTTGGTCCTAAAATTTTAATTTAAAATGTTTGTGAGCTGTTAGAGTCACAATTTATGCTACCTTTATGCACTATATCATGGGTGCACATTAGTTCGAATAGTCTAAGAGGTCTGCTTCATGGATGTACGATGCGGATGTGTTGTCTACTGGGCTTTAAGTTTCGCCGCTGCATGATTACTTGGGCACTGGGTTTTCTTCAGGCAGATCACAAGCATTTAATAATGTACCAGAACTGGTGTCGGAAGTAAGGACCTTGGCTCAGTCCGTAATCAGTAAACGCAGGCGTTTTTTGGCAGAATCCACGTTTCTATCTACTATGAATGCGTTGCGGAGGCTGAGCTTGTTTGGCTACAAGAAAACGTTCTGATATTTAATTTCACATCATACGTTGTAGTGACGGGTTTATAAAACTGTTATCACTGCCACCGGTAAATTATATTGCAGCATTTTGCAAAAGAGGCGTGCCACGATTTTGACTGGGGCATATACTTATCTCAGAAATGCTATTTGTATTAATCTCAGCAAGACGAAATAGAGTTCAACAGCTGCGATCTAACACTATCACCGCATTTTCGCATTCGCTGGAGGCTACAGTTCAAAATCTTGAAGTCGCCTTCTGCATGTTGAATCATTAAGATTCAATATGCAGCTTTAGCACCACGATCGCTTAAAAATGGAGACAAAGAATGCACGCCCATACATGAAAACGAATTACATTTATGATGACAGTGATTCATGCCCGACCCTTGCGTGTTAGAGCAGTAGGCGGCACCACCATTATATTCAAACAGCGACTGGCAGTGCAGGTAAAACAGCGCCATCTCTTATTAGAGGGCCTACCTAGAGGGAGCGAATAGGGCTGTCTGCTTGATGCACCAAAAGAAAGATGCCGCGTTATGTTGCAGCGACTAAGGCATAAGCCAAGCGTCTTTTCTCAGCTCCAGCGTTCGCTCGAATCAAACTCCTTGTAGAGCTTTGTTCATGTAGTCGGTACATTCACCTCACATATTACCAGTCTCCGGAAAGCATCTAGGTTTCAGCTACAGCCGGCACTCTCGTTACTAACACTGGCTTTGGTTGGAGACAGATTGTGTCCTCACTGCACCGAAAATTGATGCGCCAAACGAACTTTAACGACGGTTGGTAGGCTCAGATAGGATGGAAGACGTTTCGCCATTCATTCTGCTTTCGTTCAACGGAAAATATTGCAACTTTCAGGGTTCCATTTAATAAGCTTTGCTTTCGATACAAAAAATTGTGCTTAAACACCTGAAGCATACTGATGTTGGAAAAAAATTTCGTTTATGATTTTTGCGAGAACACGCTTGAAACATGTACTTTTGCTGCAAGAATAAATTTTCTCAGTTATTTACTACAAAAAGCGGCTTTGTTTCTAGCGAACAGAAAAAAAAAACGTTTATCTCAACTTTGTTAAAAAGCTTTTATGTCATTATGCGCTTTGTGTTGTTCCCGCCAAGAAAAAGTCTTTTATGATATAGGGTATTATAAAGAAATAAATTATGCTTTCAACTTTTGCAGAAGTTTTCGAAAAGTACCAAATGTCTGAACACAGATTTGCTCTTAATTTTAAGACTACCGTGCTCATAAGCCTTTTGATCGATGCGTCGTATAGGTCGCCAAGTGACTTCAGGAACCACAAATCAAGAGCGAGCTGTAATATGATTTTTCTTCACTCATGGAAGTTCCCAGCTGAGAACTTGCAATTAAGGCGACCGGCATAATGCTCCGCACAACTGATCATCAAGAACGCAGTGAAAAAGTCCCCACCAAAGTAGCATGCTTGCTGCGTTCCGCAGTACGTGACTCTCTTTTAGACGCAACTGAAGTACTGTGCCGCCACTAAATTGTATTACGCCACTGCGAGTGCGATAAAGTTGTCTGAAATGCTTTCGGGAATTGTTGAATGCGCTCGAGAAGCATGACTGGCGAAGCGGGCGAGCGACTGAAAGCGGCTGCCTTTGCCGGTAATGTGCTTAGTGGACGCAAGGGTAGCTCAGTGGGGCTGCGTTCTTGGCTTCACATCATCCGTTTGCGCCGCTTTCTTGAGAAATAAGGCGGCGCGTGAATAACAGCTGCGGCGCCGACATTTATATGGGAGAGAAATGCCAAAGCTAACTTGGGCTAAACAATATTAAACAACGTTAATAAGATCTAGGTCGCCGAGCATTATCCGAAATCTTCCTCTGGCGCATGCTTTCGTGTTGACGCGCTACCTGATTTTAAGTCCCATATAGCATATGATACAAAGAAACAAAGAAACAATTGGTCACAGGAGTGAGGAAAATTATGCAACGAGTGAACTAGGTACGCTTCTTAAACTCGTCGCAAAACAGTTTAACGCTTGTAGCAGCGTGAAACAATAAATGTAAAAGCTTACAGCGTGCTGCCCGCGAAAAAAAATATATAAATCACGAAGAGCACCAATTGCGTCCCAGTAACGTCGCCCAGACGGTGTCCTTCGGTTATAGTGCGTGGATTGCTGACGTCATGCTAAACGTCAGTGATACAACGGCTGTGGCGAAATACAAATTCTACAGTGAATCTCAACATCTTCTGCTAGTTTTTTGGCCCGCCGTAACAGAGATAAACACAGGCCTACACATTGACAGTAAGGAGATTGGCGAGATTTGCAGTAATGAACTCAGAGGAGCACCTGAAATAAGCAGTTGATCTATAGCCAGCTTAGATTGTGTACGAATTACCTACCAATATCGCGGCAGGGACGCTGCTCTTCATTGAAAAAATGGCTGGTAGGCAGTACAAAGTTATACATGCTATCCCTTAGCTGCTATACTACTCCTGCAGAGTATTAGGTCACCGAATGAGCGCGTTAAAAGGCATGGCGCAAACTGTTGTCCTTCTAGTGCAAAATGAAAACGTGAAATGCGTTTTTAAAGTTGGTGGTTGATAACTTTCTCGGCGCATCAGTACATTCAAGGTAAACTTATTTCAGGAAACTGCACCTTTGAAGGGCATGATATCGAAGACGGCAGTTACAAGAACCTCGCGCAGCCGTTGTGTGAAGGTCCGCTGCACCAACGGCTCAACTACAGTCACTCCGTGAGTATTGTTACTAAATAGTAAATACACATTTAATGGCGCCATAATATACATCGTGAAGTAAATCGTTCAGAGTTAAAGCTCTTAATAATACGATACTCTCTTTATGAAGGCTTATCCATTAATGTCACCAATACATTATTCTGCCCCTGTTAACTTGAGCTAAAGCGCACACAGCAGCCTAAGCTACAACCAGCCACCGTGGAAAATATTATAAGCCATTTATACATGTGCAGTGCCACCGGTCGTCCTTAATATGGGGGTCTCTGTAGACGGAGTTTGAAGTCAGAGTTCAAGATAAGATAACATCAGAAGCGGCCAAAACATGAAAAGCTCAAGATTCTAGTGCTGGCAAGGCAGAAAGCCGGGCTTGTTGTTGGTTCATGACTGATTAAAATGCTAGTGCAATAGAATAGGGCAAAGGAGTAGAAACAGACAGGACAACTGTCCGTTTCTACCCCTTTGTCCCTCTCGATTGCTCTTATCTTTTCATTCAATGAAGATTCCATATTTCGGGAACCTCCCCGCAGCGTCGAAGAAGTTTCTCCTGATTGGCAGTAGTTTGGCTGCAACAATTTTAAGGTCGTATTTTGGAATCACATACAAGTAACGGTCAGAGCCCTCAGTGTTCGCGACTACAAGGCGATATTGTTTCGTGAAGATTAATAGTTTACTCCGCCATTTTGAACAAAATATAACGAAGAAATTTGGAGCTGTATTTGTTATAAGCACTACTGCGTATTTAGGCCCACTCAGAAATGCATTTTTTAAAAACCATCATGCGTCGCATAGAAAAGATACTCAATATCTTAACTCTGCTTGCTTTGATTCGTATTTTCTTTCCAGATGCGGACCTCCAGGTTTGGGGATTGAAAATCCTTTCCTTAATGGAACCGAAAGACCTCCTTACCCGAGATGCTGTTTGAAGCTTCCTGGATAAAGTGGATCGCCGCTCATGTAGTCTGCACATGAACTTCCAGCAAGTGGCGCTCTACACCGACACCAGAAGAGGGAGATTGGCATTGCGGGAAAAGCCGCGAACAGCTGCTAATCCACGAATAAATATTGAATTCAGATGTTCACCACGCCTGTAATGATCAGCGGTCAGCTTTTTGTAAGCATAGAAACCACATACTTTCGCTCATACAGATGGGGTGCTACCATCCCTATCATCCCGAAGAGACTGTATCACAGCCATTCTGCCACTAGAGCAGCGTTCGCATAGAGAGCCGCTTTCATCGAGTTTCTGTGGAGTACAAACTTATATAACTTAATTAGTACAGGAGACCTTGCACGAGATAGTCCGCCTTCGACTGTTCTAGCTACTACAACAATTATTCTCCAAGATCTATGTTTTACCGCACCTCATCTAGGCAGCAGTTTTAGTGTCAGCTACATCGCTGGGTGCGCAACCTCTGTCAAGTAAAGTATTGGTACGCCTGCTTAGCGTCTGCGTTTTCATTCAGTTTGTATGAGTGCTCTTTGTTTTCTTCTGCCGTACTGCCATTGAAATTGAATACAATTCTCTAAACTGCTAGTGGCCGCTTCAGTTTCTGCATCATGAAGTTTTACAGATGTTAAGAGGGATGGAAGAGGCTTACGAAAATACACGGTTTCCTCCATTCTTAATGTGAAAACGCGAAGGCGTGGCTGCGTTCTTTAGAAGGCCAAAGCGCGCGACACAGCCACTCATCGCAGCAAAGTGGAGCCGAAGAAGATAGACCTGCACATGCGGCTTCGCATGATCTACCACTAGATTCGCCCCAATGTGTGGCCGTGTAGGATGCAGTGGCCCTCCAAAGATCACAGCCATGCGCTCGCGTGTTCGCACTATGAGTGGACGACCCTGCACAGCGTATAGTGGGCCAAATCGTTACCTATATCGTGCGTGCGCTGACGTCTCAACAGAACGGTGCCTAATGACGCAGCGAACTTAGTAAAAGGTCAAAGCTAATGCAAGCAGAGGTCCCGCAGCTAGGAACATCCTGAGCTATCTCCCTCCTTTTTTTCGAACGCCACCCGATATAAACATATTTTATAAAACTGGCAGCTTGCCCTCGTGCATCGCCGAGGGCAAATAACTCGGAATCATTCTTCCTAAAATAACAAGTGGGTGAAAGAAGTTCGTTCGAATCTTATCGGCCAAAGGATCATATTGTATCAGCCAATCAAGGAAATGTAATTCAAAAATATGCCAAGGACGTTTACGCATCAGATGATTCAAAGCATAGGGCCTCTCGCTTGCTTAGATCTTGAGGTGGTTGCATTGTTAGTCGACAGAGAGTTGCTTTAAGCAATATCAATGGCAGCGAGATGACAAAGCATTTGTAATATTTGTCTGGTTGCATGAGATACGGGCTGACATTTTAGTGACTGTTGCAAACAGACAAAGATGCACTCCCTGCAACAGCTGCGACATATTTAACTTTCAGAAAGCCCCTTCCTGCCTTCCAGGCTTTCGGAAACACTTATGCTCGGCAATAATATTAGACGTTGATCGACGTAGAACATCTTGAGGTGGTTGCATTATAAGTCGAACAGAGAGTTGCTTTAAGCATTATCACTGGCAGCGAGATGACAAAACATTTGTAATATTTGTCTGGTTGCATGAGATACGGGCTGACATTTTAGTGGACTGTTGCAAACAGACAAAGATGCACTCCCTGCAACAGCTACGACATATTTAACTTTCAGAAAGCCCCTTCCTGCCTTCCAGGCTTTCGGAAACACTTATTGCTCGGCAATAATATTAGACGTTGATCGACGTAGAACATCTTGAGGTGGTTGCATTATAAGTCGAACAGAGAGTTGCTTTAAGCATTATCACTGGCAGCGAGATGACAAAACATTTGTAATATTTGTCTGGTTGCATGAGATACGGGCTGACATTTTAGTGACTGTTGCAAACAGACAACTGCAACAGCTGCGACATATTTAACTTTCAGAAAGCCCCTTCCTGCCTTCCAGGCTTTCGGAAACACTTATGCTCGGCAATAATATTAGACGTTGATCGACGTAGAACATCTTGAGGTGGTTGCATTATAAGTCGAACAGAGAGTTGCTTTAAGCATTATCACTGGCAGCGAGATGACAAAACATTTGTAATATTTGTCTGGTTGCATGAGATACGGGCTGACATTTTAGTGACTGTTGCAAACAGACAAAGATGCACTCCCTGCAACAGCTACGACATATTTAACTTTCAGAAAGCCCCTTCCTGCCTTCCAGGCTTTCGGAAACACTTATGCTCGGCAATAATATTAGACGTTGATCGACGTAGAACATCTTGAGGTGGTTTGCATTATAAGTCGAACAGAGGGTTGCTTTAAGCATTATCACTGGCAGCGAGATGACAAAACATTTGTAATATTTGTCTGGTTGCATGAGATACGGGCTGACATTTTAGTGACTGTTGCAAACAGACAAAGATGCACTCCCTGCAACAGCTGCGACATATTTAACTTTCAGAAAGCCCCCTTCCTGCCTTCCAGGCTTTCGGAAACACTTATGCTCGGCAATAATATTAGACGTTGATCGACGTAGAACATCTTGAGGTGGTTGCATTATAAGTCGAACAGAGAGTTGCTTTAAGCCATTATCACTGGCAGCGAGATGACAAAACATTTGTAATATTTGTCTGGGTTGCATGAGATACGGGCTGACATTTTAGTGACTGTTGCAAACAGACAAAGATGCACTCCCTGCAACAGCTGCGACATATTTAACTTTCAGAAAGCCCCCTTCCTGCCTTCCAGGCTTTCGGAAACACTTATGCTCGGCAATAATATTAGACGTTGATCGACGTAGAACATCTTGAGGTGGTTGCATTATAAGTCGAACAGAGAGTTGCTTTAAGCATTATCACTGGCAGCAAGATGACAAAACATTTGTAATATTTGTCTGGTTGCATGAGATACGGGCTGACATTTAGTGACTGTTGCAAACAGACAAAGATGCACTCCCTGCAACAGCTGCGACATATTTAACTTTCAGAAAGCCCCTTCCTGCCTTCCAGGCTTTCGGAAACACTTATGCTCGGCAATAATATTAGACGTTGATCGACGTAGAACATCTTGAGGGTGGTTGCATTATAAGTCGAACAGAGGGTTGCTTTAAGCATTATCACTGGCAGCGAGATGACAAAGCATTTCTAACATTTGCCTGGTCGCATCGAGTTACGGGCTGCCATTTGAGTGACTGTTGCAAACAGACAAAGATGCGCTCCCTACAACAGCTGCGAGATATTCAACTTTGAGAAAGCCCCTTCCTGCCTTCCAGGCTTTCGGGAACAATTGTGCTCGGCAATATTATTAGACGTCGATCGACGTTGAACATACAATTGACAACGGTTTCTACAGGCGAATAAAAGATATACACCACAAGATACAAGAATCGAAAGATCTATGCTCTGGGGCGACATCATTTCATTAGCCTGCTTTTTAATCTGTATTCCTTCCTTCATATCCTGAGTTGCTTTGGGACGTTAAAGCCTCTTAAAATCATAATTTGTATTCCATTACCGGTTTGCAGAATATAGACCTTCAGCCCAGATACATGAACACAAGATAACAGGTATGCTTAATTAGCATACACCGCATGATATTTCACCGGATGTATCATTCAGGTCTTTACCTTGCTTTTCATATCTTTTGTGCTCCTTCTCATCTTGCCTCCATATTTTAAAACATGGCCTACTGTAGCATGATTTCCTTGTTCACAAAAATTTTTTTCTTACCTTTCCTCAGAAATCTGCTGAGAAACTGTAAGCTTTTTCCCGGGTCATCCTTTGCCACTTTCGTTTTTGCTGATGCACACGGCTAGTTATTTTGATTGTTTTAAATTCATTGATAGTCAATACTGACAATTTTGCAAAATAACTTTTTCCTGTGGCAGCCGTGTCTCCGGCCTCTCTTTCATCGTAGCTCTTCACACCTTTTCTACAAATCAAGTTTTTACGAATCAATGATCTCTTGAAGCGGGAGTACGCGAAAGGTCGTTTTCATAGCCACTTCATTGCTGAAAGGCTGAGCACCAAGGCTGCAGAGCACTACACCATTGAAAAGTAAGTGGTCATTCCCCTGAGCACGTGGTCAAACTGCCTACTTCCCGCATTCTAGTAGGATGCTAAATTCACTAGATAACGCTTTGCTAACGATGTCAGTTCCTCCATTTCCTCTAGTTTTGGCCTTAAAAAGCTGCTCAAATGGTAAGAGTGATGGAACAGGCACAACGATGGGCACGACGAGCAGTCGGCAAAGTCGTTATATATCTCGAGCGACCGCCGGCAATTCCGCCCGTCGGTGCTTTATGACGCAGCTAACTTATGAAAATGTCAAGGGTAATCCTCGCATATGTCGAGTAGCTGAGCAGGTGTCATAATGTGCGCTTTTCGTGTTTGTGACCGCCAAACGATATAAACAAACAATGAAAACTAACAATAAAAACAATACAAAGAATACACTACAAAAAATATGAACGAACAATAAACAAAAAATGATATAAACATGCTTAGAAAAGCCTGGCAGCAAAGCCACGTGATTAATTGCGCACAAGCGGCACCAATGCATTTTCGTGAATCACAAGTTGCAGGAACAATCTTGTTTGTAAGGTTCGCCTTTTAGCAACTGATCTAGGAATTAAAATTTAGAAATATTCCTAGAACGTTCAAACATGAGCTGGCCCAAACCATGGACCTCTCGCTGGCTAACATCTTGGCGTTAACGCGTCCTCAGTCTGTAGAGAGCTGTTATACAAACCACCATCTATATCAATACCGCATCCTAATAAATCTAGATATAGAATTTTCGGCCTAACATCACTCGCTTTATATCGAATGTTCTTTCTTGTAGTTTCAAACGTGCAGTGAACTTACTTACGATGGCTTTTGCGACCTGCAATGAGGAATAGCTTTAAGGCAGTTGTTACATATGCAAATTTAACAGCATCTCTTCCAGCCTTCCGCCCTTTCGGAGAAACTGCAGCTGGGAAATGAGAAATTGAAAACTTAACCGCGTTGGTAGAATATTATCGGAACAGTGTAAAGTCATGGGCATGAAAGTTGGACACAAGCAGGGCGCTGACATAAAATTTACCTGTTTTTTTAAACGTGCTAGCATGGGGTGATGTCCTGAAGAAGTAACCGCTTAGCATATGTTGCGAGCTGTGGGCACTTTGACAGCATGAGCTAAGACTAGTTTTTAACATGTTCGCTCAGTCACAAGGCACTGGTAGAGAGAAATGTCAGCGGTGGCGTCAGATATAGGCTTCAGCAATGCTAAACGTGCACAGTAAAAAGCTTCACTCGGTTAAACAATTCGCTCATTAGCGCTGGAATTTGACGCAGAGATGGCACACGGCAGTCTTGCTTTTTCAATACAAGGATGATGTACCTTCTTGATTTGATCAGAATAAATTATAAGTCCGCGTCGTCTAGAGATATGTAGATCCATAACAATCAGCTTTGGCATTGTGCGCATATAGCATTGAAAGATTCAGAAGGTAAAGACCTCCGATCTGTAGATCTATGATAGCATCTATGCAAAAATCCTAAGATCAGCTCTTTCCAAGTCGTGGTTTTGACATCTGAATCTTGTTTATTTACTAAGTTTCTTCCAGTCGTGGCATATATTGGTGAACTTCGCGCTTTTTGAGAAGCTAGCAATGGTGCACCATTAAAAACTTGTGACTAACGACTGCTTCGCGAAGTATAACAACACAGTGGCGCATAATAAACATTAAAAACGACTGCAAATTTTATTACCCTTTATTTGCTCACAATTTAGAAAAATGAACACTTTTGTGTCAGGAATACTGTGCCCCCTTTCCTAGCATCCACTGGCTAGCTCGTTTGAGCTTCTGTTTTACGCCTCAAAATATCACACCCCGAATCAGTGGACGACCATGAACACAATGTGCACAACCCCGCCTGCTGGTTGCATTTCGTTCACCGACCTAGCTTGAGATAAAAAAAATACATGCACACCTAAGATATAGTAACGCATACCTCCGTATTCACAGTGTCACACGGTGGTGACAGCACCTGGGAACACATTACAGCCGAATAATGAGGGCCGGGAAAGAAAGCTACCATTAGGTTAACATGCGCCCGCAACTAACCGAAACGCTGGACGACAGCGACAGCACAACAATGCTGGGCGGTCGTCGAAAAGCAGAACTACCGCTGCGCTAGGCCGCGGTAAATTTAAAAATAGCAAATACCCTTAGAGATAATGCGCCCAAAGGAACCGCGAAACTCTCGAGCGATGAAAAAAAAAAAAAGTAGTGCGCGTCTTTGACTATTCCAGATAAGTTTGGTTCGTCTCCAGTCGGAACGAAGTGACGAACGGAGAACAAAAATTAGGCGACTTGGTTCAAATTCATTCTGCGCAGCCGTGTTTGTTTCGCCTCATATTTTGTCTCCGTCTATCGCGCTGTTGCATTGAGAAGTGATGAAGCAGTGATACGGTGTCCGTGAGCATATATAAAACATTTCCTGCCTTCATGGCACTATATTAAACCTCAACAGGCTGCAGTACATGCTCGTGGTCGATACGCTCACCTGTACATGATCTTTTCTGCATAGATTTGTCACTTTAGCCTTCAAATCGCGTGAATAACTGCACTGTTGAAGCATCGGAGATGAACACCTCTGGCTACCACCATGGGCCAGCAGCAACTTGCAAAACATCGACAAACGGTTTGCACGCAAGAACATGAGTAAGCGCCGCCGCCATTATCGCTGCACTGCGATCATGGTACGATGCAGCTAGTTAAATATATCCGCAGTGACAGCAGTTGTCAGTCAGGCGGCGAAAGGTTAGACAGCTTACCAAAAGTGCTCTGATTTCACTGACTTACGTTTTGTTCGCGTGGGAACCAATGGTGCGGCGCACTAGAGAGCATCGGCAGAACAGCAGCTCTGAGAATGGCTTTCTGTTGCTGGTTTGGACCTTGTCGCTGCGGTTACTGTTTTACAGCAGCAGTTATTAAGGGTAGGTTCTAGAGCATTAGCTTTTAGCTGCTTACTCTGTTTGCACCGTCGATGCTGTCGAAGTCGGCGCTGTTGTCGCCCCCAGCAGCTAACCGTGTAAGGAAGACGAACAAGTCGAAGCGCCATCTGCGGTTTTTTCATCACAGATCTCCCGCGCATGCGCCTCCCGCTTGAGCTTGTTCACTGTTGGTGGTGGTTCCTGCCCGATGTGCCTTGGCTGATGCCCTTATCTGTAGCCTCAGTATCAGAAAATCAGCTTTTTAATCCGAGTAATGTTTTCAGCGGCTTAGCTCTTCTTAGACCGTTCCTCTTCAAGTGCCGTTCTCGTCGAAGCCATTCACAGCAAACCCTGGCATCATGCCAAGATTCTGTGCACCAGTAAGCAAACGACGTTGTTATGCTTTGAAGGGGGCGTCAGCGGCGGTGCCTTGCTCGGCGAAGGATGTTTTTGCTGCCGACTGTGGCACTACATGCATGATAAGGAAGCTGGCGAGGCTGTGTGCGGAAGATATATGGTGCACAGAGCGAAACGTGTTGAAGTTCATGTGTTCAAGCATTGGAGGGAAGCTTAGTTTTGGTAAAATGTCTTTGCGCCAAAACAGACACAACAGAATAAGAGAGCCTAGTCTCAAGCGAGAATAATTAACTCCATTGTTCTCGGAGCAGGCTAAGACGTGTAACAACTGTCAAAAATTCACCGCCACTTGCGCAGCTCATAAAGGATGCCTGCCATGCTTGTATGACATGAAAGTGCATGAAAAAAACTGTGTATGAAAGTACATGATACGCTCCTATACTTCATCCCTGTCCCCGACCCCACAAACTCTGCATGCGTTACTAAATATTCCAAACGACATCAGCATATCGCCGCTCCCTCCCCGGCTCTCACTGAAACTGACATTGCCTCTATAGCAAACGTCCGGTTAATTGTTTTTGGTTGTTGGAAATATCCTGAATAGGTGTCTGGGCTCTTAACCCCAAAATGCCTTGGTTGAGTGGGAAAGCCAAGCCCAGATGAGCAGTTTAATTCTATGAGGGAAGTTGCATTCCGAGAGGTGCTATAATGGGGACTGTAAACAGCACCATGCAATAGAGGCACGACAATAGGGTCAATTGTCAGTATGAGTAATAAAATATTGAAATATTCTTTGTAATGAGAAAATGTTTGCAAGGATGTGGCAAAGGTAAAATCACGAACATGCACACAACGCATATATGTTGGTATTCGGTGATAAAAAACAGCTAAAACCAGTGAAAATTGTTAATACTTTCAAAGTTTTATAGAACTTAATTATGCAGGTTGCTGATGAGCAGACATCACAGCTCGTTGGTTACGCATGACATTATGCCAAGACTTTCCATTTTGACACCGAAATTTGATATTTTTGATTAATGACATTAGAGTTAAGGTTACTTCTAGGCAATGTTAAGGTTAAGGTTTCTTGTAGGGCTTAAGCAGCCCACATCTCAGGGCTTTAGGAAGGTTGCGTAAGCACCCCATCTATCTCATTATCTCAAAAGGAAACCACCTTTCTTTCTGGTTTTATCTGATTTTACCTGGTTCTTAGAGGCACACTTCACATCTTGCATTTTCATCCTAGCCGTGTTAATTGTTGGCGCTCATCCTTCGTTTCGCTAATCTTTTTGCCGTCTGCTCGCCTTCCCATGTTTTTAGCAAAATGCGCGCCCTCAACTCTGTTTTCCCATTTTTTCACCTTTTTTGTCACTCGCGCACACTCAACCCTGTTTTTAATGTCTTTTTAAGCATGTAATTTGTGCTTCAGATCTTAGAACTCATTGTATTGTGTGATTTCGTTATCTTTTGATACCCTGGACATCGTGTGGGTCCCAGTTCGTTCGGATGCCTTGACCGCTCCCCCTAGTGGGCTTTTACCTGATGTGTGTAAATAAGTGCGGGTTCAGTTTCTGTTAACATAAAAGTTGGATGTCCAGCGCTCGGTACTGTCTTCTTCTTCTTGGTTTTGCGTTGGCGCTGCTGATACATATGATATAGCTTAATATCCTTTTTGTGCACGCATGTTATCAGAAAAAGCTCTAAGAAAGCTCTAAAAAGTATATTGAGGCAATTATCATATATAAAGAGCTAGAATGTTCTCACGATTCTCAAATAATAGATTTGAGACCACGTCTGCCACAATTTCAAATCCCTCTGTGGGAAGCAAAATTCGTATTGACGCTCAACAGGAACTGCTGAGAACTTACTAGACCATATATAAACGCTGTTTCATCAAACCTTCTTCATATGAAAACCAGACCTCTTTGGCTTCCTCACAACGAAAGTTGCAGACGCCAAATATTTGGTTGTCTATTTCCTTCGTTCGGATGGTAGTTACATCGCATATTTTTTTCAATCTGTTTTTAGTAGTCGTCCTCTGCTGACCAGGAGGTAGACCAATTATGCAAAACACAGCCAGGACGACGAAAAAACAAAGCTACAAACTCAGGAAGTGAGGGCATTACGACATCAAAGACGCACGCCAAGGCAGAAATGCACGTGTTCTCTCCAGCTTTGTGCACAAACTGCAGCTGCTGCCACCGCTACTGCGTTCATGCAGTTTTCGTGCAGCCCTAATTTAAGAGAGCGGCGTAAGGACATCTCTGGTAAGGGCAAAGACCCCACTGCATCAACTGCTCGTTTTGAGGCATCGAAAACGAAACTTCTCTCAGTCACTGAGCCACGCGACGAGTCGACGACCGTAAGTGGATGACCACTCTCGACACCTATAGCATTAAAGTGAATCGTCTCTACACACGGAGGCATAAAAATAAACAGAAATAAGCTACAGCGCGACGCTCCTAAACAACCGAAAGCGCTTCAGATACTCGAAAAACAAAGGGAACGACCTATACATCGTACTGGCCAGTATGTGAGCATAAATGCTACATGAAATACTAGGAGAATACCGCACACACGCGGTACAGAGTAGTTTCGTATCCATGACACTTCAGTTTCGACAGCTGAACTCTGCCCAAGATAACGCTGCTAGCACATCATGTCACGCGAGGTAAAAAATACGCTGTTTGTCTCTTGTTTCAAATTGCTTAGACCGTTACAGCCTGCCCCAAAAGCCGCAGATTTAATAACTATGAACAAGCTAAGAGTAAGTCGCGAGACCTCACACGCAAACAGGACGTGAAAAAAAATGATTTCCCTACCTCAGGGCAGTATATATGTATGCGCTGGTATAATTTGCCAAGTGGTTTTCGTTCACTCATACGTTGGGCACCAGTACATAGGAGAGCACGAAATCCCTATTTGATGCCTCTGCTTCTTTAATATAACATCGCGTTCTTGTAAGTGGGTCGCCAACGCAAGGCGTGGCAACGGTCAACTAAACTGCTATCCGTGACAGCGGCGGCCATGCACTGACAAATATGGACGCACATATTTGCAGACATGACCAGTTTGTCAGGTTTGCTTCGGTAGCGCAGGTGCGCTATCAGCGTTGGCAGCGCACAGAGCTCCCCCACAGCGTGCCGACGAAGCGCAATGACCAATAAAACATTTGAACCAGTATGGTTTTTCTACTCAAATGTGTGGCCGTAAATAGTGAAGTCATGGAGGTAAAACATGCAAAGCTACCACTTAAGTCCATGCACGATCATGTGCATAAACTGCTTGAATTGAGCTCGCGCATTCAGTATCCTATGAGCACGACATGTAATTCATACAGCTCGTCTTGTCTTGTTTTCTTCTCCCGTTCAGACACAAGCAAAGGGATTAGCGAACACACGGACCGCAGATCCACCGACGAGCAGTACGACACACACTAATGACAATCCACGACATCATCAATAAGGGGGACAGTGTTCGCGTCCTTCTTAGTGGCGGCGTTTTACCGATGCTAGTCCCCGCTAAACTGCTTTGAAGCGCCTTTATTTCGAACCAATGCAACAAGGAAAGCCCACGTGCTAATCGACTGTTAGATGACGTCGTTTCTGTTGGCATTCTTGCAATTGTCTGGTAGCCTTTCGCTCAGCCGTGTAGACGCGATATGTCTTCTGCCGTATGGGTGTAGGAAGAAAGGGGCAGTGGCAGGGTGAAGGATATCAAACAATCACAGATGCTGCACGAGAACGGCCTTCAAGCTTACACCCGCCGTGCTCTTAAGCAATGCTTCAAAGAAGAAATTCCTGATGACAACACTCAAATGCGTTCCAAAACAACCGTATAAAGTGTATTGACATTTGCAATGTGTAAACATGTTTTTGTCATCGGTACATTTTTGACACAATGGCATTTGCCAAATAAAGAAAGCAATTGGCGTCTAAACCGTCGTTTATGAAGAGTAGATCTCTAATTTCTTCTTGTTTTTTTAGAACAAAATTATAGGAGTTTGTGATGTTGGAGAGCGAATATTGGAGAGCGAATTATAGAAAAAATCAGTCTCCTTGAATAAAATTGTCCTTGAACGTTCATGCTACCTCCCACTGAACACTTCAGAAACCGTCGAAGGCAGGGAATCATGTCTTGTGCAATGTCTTTTAGTGCATAGCTATTATACTCATGTCCCACGATGACCCACGCTTAGCTCCGTTCCGTGACCACTTTACCAACCTGTCCACTGACCTCGCGTTCCCTTCGCCGTGGTCAGATGAAGGTAGAGGAGAGAGATTTTGAGTGTTCAGTTGGGGTGTTGCCTGTGGGATAGGGGGTCCTTGACCACATCCTGCGTGGGGCCCCGCTTCTGGATTCGCGATATCTTTGGCGTCATGCGGTATAACGCGTGGTCGCGAAGACGCACTAACGCTTCTAAGCGCATCTCAGACAGTGCACGTAGCAGTAAGTGAGGACCTAAAGACATGCGGCGGGTCTGACTTATGTAGCATATTCGTGGAGCACCGTCCGCGAACGCCCGGCCCGATGACATTGAAAAATTTGAGCCCACGCATGTCTGTGGTAGTCATCATCAACATCATCAGCCTGACTACACCCACTGCAGGCAAAAGGCCTCTCCCATGTCTCTCCAATTAACCCTGCATGGGACAGCATTTACGCCAGCTGGCTTAATGTGGGAGACTCTAGGGCAGAAATATTGTCTGTCTGGAACTTCGCTTTTGAGAAAACGGCGATGATAAAAAAGAAAACCTTTGCATTAAACTCACTGCCAGGGAATACATGGAGGCTTTATATCTTTTTCTTTGACGAAATTACCAATTGTTTTTCATTACTTTTCTGCTATTTTGTTCACTCAAATTTGTTTTTTTCCGCAAACGAGCTGCACAAACAATTGGCAATGACCAGGCCCAAAATTTGTCTGTTTACGAGTGATAATTCGAAGTATTTAAAAAGTTAATATTTTACAAAATCGCCATACAGCATGTAAAAAAAATTATATTAAGGATGCATTTTCAAGAGAAAAGGAAAAAACTTAGCATCTATTTATTTCAATTTTAAACATTGGCAAGGAAAAGATGAGTTCAAGCCGCTCGTACAACGGAAGTCATTAGTTAAACATGCGGTTTACTCAGGGAAGAGAAAATGTACTTGCTTACATTCTCGCATTTAGACAGAGATTGGATGATAAGAGTGAGATAACCAGCAAATCAAGCACATATTATCTCAGACCGGATCTTTTTCGTTGATGCACTCACTGTCCAAACGTGTGCGCATCCGATGACTGCTGTAACGTTGGCCCGTGGCAGGAGAATGTTTCGCTTACTGTGAATAACAGCGCAGAGACAAGAGACAGGGGAAGCAGACAGGGCAGCGTCGGTCCTGTCTGCTTCCCCGGTCCCTTGCCTCTGCGCTCTTATTTACAGCAAATATGTGCATTCTAGCTCAACTCGCCATATTACTGAACGTTTTGCTTCGCGCGGATGCGGAGGTCGCTTAACGAACTAGACTTGGGTGCCCGTGAGATAGTAGCTGCGAGACGAGGGGCCGGACAGTTGTCTTCCACAGGGCGGCGTGCGAACCGGCACTGTGGAGGCTCAGCTGGCGTGGTCTCGGTAGGTAATAGTGTGAGTATGATGGTAGTACAATTCGGCGCACGAGACAGGCCGTTCATGGAGTGGAGCCTGGGCTAACCATTTGTAGCAGGCGAGGTCATCTGTGCGGCTTTCCATTTGATGGGCCAAAACTTCGTGGACGAGGCGTCCGAAGATTTAAGCAATGCTGGCGCTGCTAGCAGAGTCCACCGCGGCAATGATGGGCACGTTGAAGAGACGACTGAACAAGGGAGAGAAGCGGCGGATGTCTAACATTTCAAGCGTCCGGAATTGATAGGTGACGTCAGAAGAAGTTGCGAGGTTTGCTTTTGTATTCAGGAAATTGAACATCTACTCAGCAGTACCTGTCAGAAAATCGCCAGTTTTCTCCTCTTCAGCAATTGCATGCTTCACAGTGCTGCAAAGTTTTACCAGTTTTATGCACATCGCGCTGATCTCACTAGGCCACTACGTTCATTGAGCAATGATTTATTATGCCTTTTCCCTTTCATAGTCTGGCACTTAGGCACTTCCTCATTGCGCTCGACAAAACTATCGCAGGTGGAAAGCGCGTCCTCGTTTCTCTCTAACTATAGAAGTGCGCGGCTAGCAAGACAGAAAACATGTTCATCAACGGCATTGCCTCGGCGCAGTGCGTGGCTTGCTCTGTTGTGGACAGAATCTGACATGCTCGAGGCACACCCGGCTAGTCTGAGCACCCATCAGATATAAGCCGGCAGGTACATCGTTTCCGTCCCGTGTGGCACACTGGGTGGTACAGGACATAACGCGACCAAGCAGCTGCACCTTCGAAATGCTGCAGGGTTCACAGAGCCAAATTCGTGCTGCCAACAACCGACGCGAAGTAGCGACGGTAGAAACGGGTCTATTTATGCGGCAAATGCTTGGATCACCGAAGGCACACAAGAATAAACCTTTGGCAAGACCCAAAACCAAGTTAACGCGCACATTGAGCCTCTCGCCTTCTCACTGCACAACAGCGCTGAGTAGGAAATGTGCGGCTCATAAAAAACACTGGCGAGTGGCCTTTTCGGACACAAGAATGAACTCTTCTGTTAGGGCTGGCGAATGTAATGATATTCACTACTTCTCAATATGGATAACACACCAGGTAAACGCTTAGATTTCTACAGAGCATCCAGGTAAACAGTGCTAGACGGCCACCCACAAACGGCGGCATGTGATTCTTTCACACACCATGTGGGGGTGCGGCTAGGTCAAAGCAATAGCTTATTAGCTTGATCCTCACGGTCGGTTCCGTTTTGCTGCCCGGCAACTGAACCAATGTACTCGGAAGCGTATCCCAGCTGAGGCAACTGCATTAAGATTGAACAAGAGTCGAAAAACAACCGAGTGCTGCTCTACACCGGCGGATCTTAGTGATCCCCAGGTAGTAAAAAGTATTGCAAAGTGATTCACTACGGCGTCCATTATAACCCAAGGGCACCTTCGGGACATTAAACGTTGCGTGCCACATGCCTGTCCCCCACGACTTTCTATCACCGAAGCAGCCGTGATTTTATGGTGGTTTATGGGGGTTTAACGTCCCAAAGCAACTCAGGGTATAAGCGACGCCGTAGTGGAGGGCTCCGGAAATTTCGACCACCTGGGGTTCTTTAACGTGCGCTGACATCGCACAGTACACGGGCCTCTAGAATTTCGCCTCCATCGAAACTCTACCGCAGCGGCCGGGATCGAACCCGCGTCTTTCGGGTCAGCAGCCGAGCGCCATAACCACTGAGCCATCGCGGCGGCTTGCAGCCGTGATTTTATGATTATCTGTTCGGGCCCGCTCGGTGGCCCAAACTGTACTTTTTCTTTATTTGCTGGCTACAAATGATTACGCTCAGTGCAGTTTATTTCTTGTTTTATCCCTTTATTTCAGTCATTTAAAAAAACTACCATTGTCAGCAACAACTACGATGTTTACGTGGAAGGCAAAACTATACGAAACGCACCCTATTTGTGGGTATAATGTGCAGTTAACAGGCATTGTTTCTAGTGTAGCACTGGTCAGCACACTTTCACCGAAAACCTGTTATTCTTTAAACTGGCGCAGGAAAAAACGACAGAAAGGAGGCGCGGAAATATTAAGAAAATATGTCGAAATTTAATCTCACACAAGACAGCGTAGGTGCTGCTGCAAAGCGAGAATGTTCTTTTTGCCAGAGTAAAGAAAACATATCGCGTACTAGCCTACACAGAAAAAAATTGCTCAGTGAAAGAAGCAAACGGACAACTATGATGATTGATCATTTTTAGATTCATCGCTTTTGAAATATTGCCGATGCGGAAGCACAGTGAGGTGCTTGCTAAAAATGATGCCATGAACACTGGGAGAGCTGAACTGTGGTGGTGGTGTCCATGCACAGGCAGGATTAGCTTCACAGTGGCCTGTCAAAAATTGCTCCGTCTCTGTCATTCCTTTGAACGATTGTGAGGACGGACGTCAGAGAAAGGTCAGTTTTCGGCTAGCTTCATAGCCCCGTCATCGCGCCCTTTGAACGCCTAGGCTTTTTCTTAGTAGACAGCCTCGCGGCGTAGTAGTCATGATCGTGAATAATACCGTAGTCCCGGTTTAGAGTAAAACTATTCAGTAGATCTTAAGCCTGAGGAAATCGTTCATGGCAAATCCAACTGCTTTCACACACATCTGCGGCTTGAAATGTCCGATCATGCCGTTTTTTTTTGAATAGCAGGCTCATTTCTGACCTGCTCTGTTCCACTTTGTTACTTATTAGCAAAGGCAGGCACAAAAGTTCAATCGCTTGAAACAGCTAGTAGAACACATTCCTCAAAAGTCGCTCATTCCTCTTCCTAAGTGAACTGCGAGCAAGTGGAATATGCGGCATTTGACTAGCTGCTCAAGGCGATTGAAGTCCCACACTTCAATCACACGTTTAAATGCGAGATTCCGAGTCCATTTTGAAATATGAATGTACGGCATTTCTCAAGCTGGTGAAAGCGACTGCGCTTTCATGACTAGTTTTGTAGCTAAGTAAAGAATAAAGTGGAATGGAGCAGCCCACAAAATCTGCTTGTGCGGTGAAAGCCTAAAAAATATGGGACTGTCGGATATTTTATGACACAATTCGACGAAAGCAGTAGGATTTACAATCGATCATTGCTTTGATGGTTTAAGTCTACTGAATAATTTTTTTTTCTTTAAGTTGTCACTGCAAACACAGACTCGAGTTTTCGGAAGGGTGAAGTTGGGCGCAGATGTATGGATAGTGGCGGTGCGTCGGTGTGCAGTCTCCATGCTTTGGGCTGGCTGCAGAGGTGGCAGTAGGGTGGTGCTTCCGGAGAGTGGCTGATTTTCCAACTGGGTCTTCGAATTTTATTTCGCCATCGCTTTTGCGTTGCACTGCTGCACGCACTTATAATTGGTGACGGCTTTGCGGAAGGTGCATCTAGTTGTGTCGGCAGTGGGAGGTACTCTTGGAGGATATGATTGTAGGGAAGAACGATGACTTCTCGATGGTGATCGTGGGTGAGGCTGATAGGGGCGGAGAATCGAGGGTGGTGTAGTGTTGGTTGGCCGCCCCTTAACATGGAAAGAAGGGAGGGGGGAAATGGCCGGCGTATTGCGCTTCTGAAGGTTGGAGCCTCTTTGCTTGGGTTGTGGGTTTCACTTCAACAGACCTCATATTGCCGGAGTTCAGGGTTCAAGAGCACCTTTTTTGCATTAAAATAGTACGGACAGAGCGCAAATTACGGATGGATGTTCAGAAATTTTAATAAAGGGGCACCATCTGTCTTTTCCCATTACATAATGATTACCATTGTTGCAGTCAGATCGCGCTTGAATGAACCAGAATGGCTGCGGCGTGTTTTTACTGAAAAGACACAGTGCATCCTTGCGAGATCTCTGCTGGGTCTCTATGTACTCTCTCTGCATTCTTCGGAACTGATGTACAATGCTTAGGGCATTAAGTAAAGTCATGACGAAACGCGGCAGCCAGGAATAGTAAGGTAATTGTAGGCGTTCCTCTGACATGTGGTTTCCATGGTTTATAAATATACCCGCCTTGGCAGTATTGCGAGCAGTTGGCGGCAAAAGATGATGCAAAATTGTTTAACTCTGTAACAACTGTCCATGTGTATATCTCATTTTTGCCAATACTGTTCTGAAATCAAGCGACACCTAGATGAGAGCTTAGTACCTTAGCTTCCACTTTAACTTTTCTCACTGATACTTTGTGCCAGTTTAGCATTGACTCACCTGCATGCGAAGCTCTTGATTGGGATACACGTTTCTAAAAAATATCAAACTCTACCTTTCTGTCGTACGAAAAAGGCACAACGGCTCTTGTGTAGAGGAGAGGGGATGTGGTTCTGAGCGGAAGCGTTTATTTTGTTGTTGTGGCTGAATAAAATACGTTGTTTTCAGTTGTAATTCTGGTGTAATGCTTCATTCATTTTCTCAAGCGCCAGCTGCGAGCTTTGTAGATATGAGTTTTGGCTTGTAAAAAAGCTGAACATCGCGACTTTTATGCGATGCTGCAGATAATAGATTTTTCTCTTATATCGTTGAGCATATTGAAATGAAGGAGGTTGAGTGTACCAATTCGTCCCGCTGCCCGAGTTATTTACTGGTGTCGGTGGATGAATACTTCTGCAGAATCATGTGTAGACTTGTTCTACGAATGGCACGCCAGAGCTGAGACAAACCTAACGCAGATGTGGTGGTCGTTACAACATGTCAACGAAATTAAGCGGTGTTTTTTTTAAACCATGAAGACCACACTGCAATAGTATATTTTATATTTTAATGCCGCGATGTTAAAAAGGTAAATAATACTGTTGTATGTATCAAATAATTTGCAACAATATGAAAGCAAGGTGGCCATATGCCAGTGATGGAAACCGAACTTGAGACAGCCGTCTGTCGCATATGTTGCCCTATCAGGCGACGTGCGGCGGTGATTTCAGTCTTTAGAGTTTTAAAGGTATATATATGTTCCGTGTAGAACAACCTTGAGAGTGTGCATTAGAGCCTTGCCGAATCATAGCGGATTTTCGCATTTCATTGAACAGCTCATTAAATCAATGCTTTACCACTGAACACGTGCCTATAATGCCTTGCAAGCTACGAGTGGCTTCGTTTGATCGCTACTATTAGAGAAGCGCTTTCGAAACCGCACTTGACATGATATCGGTAAACCATACCTTTGAAGCCATTCTTCAGGAACGCCTAAAATAAGCAAAGGATTCTGCCTTAAAATGGAGGCAATAACCCTAACACATTCACACTCAGGTGTATAACAGGGCCTTTGAGTAACCTTCTCAGCGGGTCATATATTCGACATTTTGTTTACCAACCTCTAAAAGGCACTGATCTTATGGAAAAGTATGAAGTTATTCTTATAACCCCGCGACATATTTATCGGCTAAATCTATGACGCAGATTCATTCTTTACAAAAATATATGTGACCATGTCAGTGAACTCCGGCCGTAATCGTCAGAACCCTCCCTCCCCTTCCTTTCTGCCTCGCCCGTTTCTCTCGCTGTGCCTGCCACGCCGGAAAGTCGTTCTATGTATATGAGTAAAGGACCGGGAATTAGCGTCCCTGACGAGTGGTCACGGTAAGAACTGCGCGAAAAGGTCGAGGAGAAGAGGAAAAGAAACGAATACAACTGAGCGGACGTAGACTGCCAGCTCTTTATTCATGGTACTGAAAGCAAGAACTACCGATGCCAGGAATCCAAACGCGCAGCCACCGTTTTTACTCTCCCATGAACATGTAATCACTGACATAATACCTTCTCCAAAAAAGACAAAAAAGAGAGAAAAAGACATGTGTCTCCAGTCCACGCTTTTTAGGTGGTTGGACAACGAAGCTGTAAAACAACACCCCAATTACCCACTGCGAGGTCACCTGAAAATTCACACACGTGGCTCTACATAGAGTGAAACCAGAGACAAGTGTAATGTACTTATGAACTGAATGAACTGGGCTTCTCTGGCGGCATATGCTGGATCATGCCTAGCCTGACGCTTACACTAGGCGTCTTGTGCGAGATCTGCAGGGTTTTGCCTGCGACGCAGTTGAGCAAGACGGTTTTGTTCTTTTCGTCGGGCATTATATATTCAGGCTGTTTTCCTGGGGTCTTTATTTTCCGTGGTCTACTCATGGTAGCCTGGAATGCACTGGATGAGTTGCTAGACCGGTCTCCCTGTTATATATAAAAGCGTGGTGACGTCACTACGTGATTTCTAAGCTGTTGGGTACTTTACCACTCGGAGTAGCTTACACAACCGTAACCTTTACCGGGATACACAGGCGGGCAGAAGGAACGTGCTTCGCATTGTTTGCAGGCGCCGTTATCATACATTGTGCGGTTCGCACTTCACACAAAGGCTTCGAATGACGTTGACCCTTTTCGAAGTAACTGCCAACCTAATGCTTGCGGAACGCGTCGGATAGTGTTCCCATTGTTCACACGCGCCTTATGAACCATTATGTGATTGTGATGCATGTTTTGTGATGTTTGTTTTTATTTCTTTTTATTTTTGTTTCCTTTTTCCTTTTTGTTTTTCTTTTTGTACACGAATACTGAGCTGTGTGCTGTATGCCGGATTTCAGAGGTGATATGCTGTTTGCATTCAATTTTTGTCTGGAGTTTTTGGCGTACAGCAACGACACGCAAATTTCCTTGGACGGTAGCGGTATGCAGCACGAATACATGCTTTTCGCGCAGCTCTGAGAGAAAAAGTTTTGACGCGCATCACACGAACACAATAGCACAAGGACCAACTAATCAACAATAAGACCACATAGGTCGTCCCAGGCATGATCGATGAAGCGAAATCTTGAACTTATAAATTTATTTAACAATAAATGAGGTAGGTCACATGGGGCTGAAATGCCAGAGACACCAGATATCGTACCACTAAGGGACTCTTGTCAAAAACAGAAACTGATATATGAATTGCGAGACTTAAATAACAGAAAACCAGGCGAAAGTTAGGGGATAATACGCACAATGAAGATCTGCATAGCAGAACGGGAAACGGCAATTAACAAGAGCAATGGTGAAGGTGAGGGAATGAAACATGACTACATATATGGCACAATGGAAAACAACAGCCGGAGAAAAGCAAAGGGCAAGTAAAAGGTGTAAAACGCGAAATGCTTGCGAAAATGTAAACGCACAAGTTTTGAGGGAAACTTTAAAGTTCGTGTGAATGAGCACAAATGAAAAACAAAGCAACCAAGTAAAATCCGAGCTTAAAATGATTACAGGCAAGCATGGGGCAAACAGATCGAGGAAGAATGCGAGAAGACTGCAAGCGACCTTCCAAAAAAGCGATTTCTTTTTGTAGAAGCTAAATAGAAGGTGTGCTGCCACGCATCTTTTTAGTTTTGATAATGTGAAATGCTTGCACTCCCTCTTTTGCAGTATTAGATTACCATGTGAACAAATAGGCCGTGTTTTCAAATAAATGGTTGCAAGGAACCTTTCATTTCTCTATTCTTCACCCTCGCCTCCACAAACTTTACATTTGTGCACTAAATGGCCTTCTGAGACATTCTTTATTGACCAACTACGCTCACGTGTAAAAAATAACTCAGGAGACCACTCACTCATGTCAGCAACAGCTCTCCATTGGCACATGCATAAATTTCTAGGAAACACACACATCCGCCAAGAGAGGCCCGCCTGGCAAAAGGTAGATCTTGCGCAGCATATAACCCCGCATTAAAGCGTTCGGCTGCCTGCACAGAGAGTTTGCTGAACCAGTTGGTTCTGCGTATCGAACTTTTATGCGCCGTTCGAGAGGCTCATCATTGCCTTTAACATGAAAATGGCCACACCAAATATTTAAAAAAAACATCCTTACAGGCAGAAATGTTATAGTGTACGGCGTGACCTCCATGGCCTTTCTAGAAGCTCGAAAAAAAAATATGCCGTAAAAAACACAAAATCGCGACATAACACAAAGCATTGATCAGTAGACTGCAGTATTTGACCCAGGACACAGTTCACTGACAGCGGGACAAACGTCCCCTTAGCGCAAAACCAGGTCTTGAGAGTGAAAGCTGATGTCTGAGGCACGAAAAACGGCTCTGAGGGTTCTCTGGGTTCTGTTTGAAGATGTATGTGTTACATCTTCAACTTTTTTATTTTCTAACAATCGGATCGTACCGGCCCTTATGAATTAAGTGTAGGTTTCTGTTTATGCGTGTTTTATAGGTGTTCAGCAAATAACAGAGTTTCATTGTCTCAAGGGACAGACCTGTTTCCAATTTTTCTGATATAGCAGACTGCAAAAAAAAAAAAAACCGCTCGCAGCGCAGTAAACAAAGATGCTGATCTGGAAAGCATTGTGATACCGCACAGCCTTCATGTACTGCTAATAACTGAAACCTGGATGTATCGTGATATCAGCAACTCAAAAGTAACACGCCTCGGTAAAAAAACTTCGCTAAAATAGGGAGTTATGCGGTGGGGGTGTTGCATCAATGTTTCAGGAATTTTTACCGGTGTCACAATTACCTGATATTATAGAAGTTGTACGTGATATAAATAAGTATTCTTGATGACATGAACTTGATGATTGGCGAATTTTACCGTCTCCCGAATGTGACTGTGCACTTCTTTGAAAAGGTCAACGAATTGTGGGCATACAGGGACCACTCTTGCCGTAGCTTGCTTTTGATTGTTAATTTTCATTTTCCATCTGTAGATTTAATCAACGATTGGATCAGTCTTCGAATGTTAAACCGCATGTACGGAACGAATAAATGGGATCCTCTCCTCGCCACATCCACGTGTACGTAGTCTCATCTTTCAGTGCAGCATGTCTGTGCGGAGTCTGATGAGTTGTGTCACAAAATCTTCTAGAAAATAAAAATAAAATATAGTGTACATGATGAGGTCTTGATTCGAAGAAAGTTCTATTTTGGTAATGTTTTTCACCTTCGGGCCATTAAAGAAAGCTGAATCGTTTTTTTAATTGAGCGCTGTTTTGTGGGGCACATATCTCCAAATGCTTAAAGCGGATTTTCCGCGTTACTCTGGTCGATATAAAAAGTAAAACTCACCGGAAGTTCACTCTACAGATCGTGAATATCAATGTAATTTTAAGGAATAGGAAAAAAGGGAAGGAGAGCGAAAAACTGGACATGTTGGCGTTGGGCCACTTTGATGGAAGGACCGCGTAAAAAAAAAAGCGATCAGAAACTTGAAGCAGCAAACAGCGAGCGCTTCCTATCTAGCCAGAAAGACTGCACAAAGCAATTATAAGCACAGAGATAAAAAAAAACACTACTGCACGTCTATGCGAATTTTATAACAATATTGCAACAGCAAATAACGGCAGTGTCACATGCAACCATAGGAAAATTAGAAAATAAAAATAGTAGATCATACTTAAGAACTGATCCATTAAATGTTTGATCCTTGGATTTACCTGTCCTAGAAAATTTGAAACGGTCCCTTTCCAACAGCTTTACAAGCTATCTCTCCGTATGCACGCCCAGTACGCCACCATATTTTCCTGTATGCTGTATACCTGACGGCGCCCTCTGCGGCCAAGACGCCGATAGAGATCCCCGCTGATCTCTCTAAACCAGACTAGCAGCTCAGCACTTTTGAGCGGTCGAGGGGGGCAGGGGGTGCAAGCTGCTGAGCTCTGAGCTGACTGTCCAACGACGAGCACTCTACCAAGCCACCGACGTCACCACTAAGCAACGTCCTCTGGTGACCTAGCGTCGACCTCAAGTCCCGTTTTTGCGTTTTTTTAAGAATAAATGAAGAATTTTTTGCTCCTTAACCTCTAGATTTGTCATTTCCACTTTAAAAGTTTCAGTGTTTGTACTTTGTGCTGCTTAATATTTGCCTTGCATTAGATGGCTTGTTAAGTCGATACGTTTTGTTTTTATAAATGTATGTTCACGCACACTTTGAAATACAGAAATATAGTTTGTAGTATGAATCAAGGGATACAGTGTACTGATAAGAATACAATTATATTACACTCCAGGGTAGATGTGAGATGCAGCATACGATGCGATGTTTGAAATGATGCCAACATTTAACAAGATCAGCAATAGTAAAGGTGCGAATATACAGGCCTTTCCAAAACAGTCGATGCAAAGTGATAATTTCGAAACAGATCAAGTGGAGATATTTGTCAAATGCAAGGCCGGAAAACATAGCACATAAGTCCTGAAAATGGTGAAAAAATAACGTCATTGACACAAGCAGGAACCGGAGAAAAATGCAATATAAAACGTATACGGCCATATCAGGAGCTGTAAACACCAAGGTTGGAGCCCGCCCTGGCCGCACCTTCCTCCACGTTGGTGGCCGCGACCTCGCCTGGAGCCGCCAAGTGAAATATCTTGGTCTGCTCATCGACGTCCGGCTCACTTGGAGCCCGGCAGTGCGCCACTCTTCCAGGATCCAGGGGGCCATACCGTATGGCCCAGTCCTCCAGGATCCAGGGGGCCATACGGTCCCTGTTAGCCAAGGGAAACGGCATCACACCCAGGCTGGGACTCCAGCTTTACCAAGGCATGGCCGTCCCGTAGTTCACCCACACTCTACCTCTCGTCCGGCTCACTGTGACCCAACACTTGCCCATCGAGCGCAAACTGCGGGCGGCCATACGACTATGCCTGGGGCTCCCTCGATCCTCTCCTGTGGCTGCCAACCTGGCAGAAGGAGGTTCATTGCCCTTGGAGCTCCTCTCCAAGCGCACCTCCCTCCGCTACATAGAGCGCCTTCACAACGCGCCCGATGGGCGCCCCCTCTTGGACCAACTTCGCACGAGGCCCAACTCCAAAATGGGTCAGGTGGCCCAGTACTTCGAAGATCTTGTTGGAGGACAGCCCGAGACCTTCCCCCTCCCTCCTCGCCCGGACCTTGGACACCTCTACGAGGTATATCTCTCTCTACCTGGCCCCCGGACGAGGCGGAACATTGCTGCTGTGGGACTACGGCAGGAGGTCGCTGCGGTTTTCCAGGCCGAACCACCTGGCACTGTCTCCATTTTCACGGATGGCTCCGTCCTCCCAGGACCCTGCCCATCTGCGGCTGCAGCCTGCACTGCCCCATCGCTGCTTTTGAGCAGACAGGCCAGACTCCCATTTGTGGAGTCGTCCAAAACCGCCAAACTGGCCGCCATTCACCTGGCTGCTGACATCTTGAACCAACCCTCTGGGATCAAGGAGGCAGCCATCTATACTTACTCCAGGGCAGCCCTCCAACTCCTCCTGAGGCCCTTCAAGGGCCCACCCATCGTCCGCAGGCTGTCTTGGCGGCTCGACGCATTGTGCGCCAGGGGAACCCGCATCCGTCTGACCTGGGTTTCGGCCCATTTCGGAGTCCTGTGTAATGAGGATGCGGACTCCCTGGCCAAATCGGCACGCTCCCCTGGAACGCCTCTCTCCAGCAACCTCTGCCCCCTGGACCTGGCAAGGAGCATAGTGGATCGCCACCTCCTCCTCGATCACCCAGATCCCAGGGTGGCTAACGGCCATCCCCCACACCCTCTCTCATCTGTTGACCTGGAATGCAGAAAGCGTAGCCTCCTCCTGAGGCTCAGGGTAGGCTGCGCCAACACCGGCTCCCGCCTCTTCCGCATCGGCCTCTCCGCCTCCCCTGGGTGCACCCTCTGCAATTACCCAGAGGAGACAGCTCATCATCTCCTATGTGATTGCCCTGCCTTTGTGTCTGCAAGGACTATCATGGAGGCGGGCTATCGCTCCTTGGGCCTCCCCAGCAGCTCAGCGGACCACTTTCTTTTCCCCGGCGGCCATCATCCTGCCCAGGCCTTCCGGCACATCCTCTCCTTCTTGGAGGCCACCGGCCTCACTGGCCGCCTATAGGCCTCAAGGGACCGCACATGTCATCTGACATGATTACTGCGGCTGCGCGCCTACTCTCTCCTTTCAATATTTTTCCCCCTCCTCCTTCTATGACACGCCGGCAGTGGGCGTGGAGGCTAGCCCTGCAGTAGACAAGCCCGTGTCTTCCCACCTTTCATCCTTCCTACATCCACAGAAGAAGAGCTGTAAAGGCAATGACCAGTTTGTCATTGCATGGGCATCGTTATAATCGCCAGCACGAATTCGTGCTAAAACAGATTTTTTAAATTCTTTCTTCAGATGCAAAGTCAACGCACTTGCTATTTATCAACGCTAGGCAAAAATTCAAAAGGCACATCCGCCGACAGGACATTCATTCGAATATTTTCGACACCTTCACTATTGCGCATTGCTCAGGCGACCAAGAGATAAAAAGGAGAAAGCACTCGTAGAACCCAGTAAAACACTACAACGTATATTATAGCCCCATTTTTCATGTAATTATCACCTACAAGCATAGCGATGAACTTTCATCACTGGCGAAGTGACAGCTAATAACATATTTCTTGCTTGAAAGTTAAGGGCATCTACTGTTGTCAAAGAGGCAGCCAGTAAACAGGGGAAAATTTTCCACTTTTCCTTCCTTCCTTCCTTCCTTCCTTCCTTCCTTCCTTCCTTCCTTCCTTCCTTCCTTCCTTCCTTCCTTCCTTCCTTCTTTCCTTCCTTCCTTCCTTCCTTCCTTCCTTCCTTCACCAGCGCCACCAGGGTGCGTGTGTATATATATGTTCTTATTAAGGGATTTAAGGAAGCCCACAGGCTAGGGCCCGGCCGAAACGTCGTTAATAAATCTGTGTTTCCGTTCGTGTGCCCCTCTTTTCTACAAAGACACGTTTATTTATCAACGTTCCGACCGCGGTGCGGTCTTCTTCAGGACTCTCTTCGTTGCTTCCGAAGTGAAGGACGATGTCCGACACACCTCGTGGTGCCCAATCCAGGAGGTTTGGGATGTCTTCAATTTTGGAACCAGGTTGGCAGATAAATGCTGGGGTGTGCGGGATTTCAGGATCAAAGTGCTGATGTAAATATTTCACTTGAGAGTCCCCGGTGATGGCGGTAGTTGGGCTCTCGACGGGGAATTTCCAAAGGACGTGTCCTGATGAAGTGCGAGCAGGAGCCATTGTAGAGAATGTTACGAACGTAGGTTGCGTTGGCTCCGCAGAATAAAGATTTAAGAGAAGTGGGCACTTCTACAAAGACACTTTTATTTATCAACGTATATATATATATATATATATATATATATATATATATATATATATATATATATATATATATATATATATATATATATATATATATATATATATTTATATATATATATATATATATATATATATATATATATATATATATATATATTAAGGAAGCCTACAGTCACCGAAATCAGGGTGCATAGGGGAATGTTTCTTTTTTTTTAATATCTAGTGCCAATCAATTTTTTTTAAAAGAAAATGACTTATAAAGCAGCAGAAAAAACAACCATGCCGCCGGTGGGATCCGAACCCACGACCTCCGAATATCGCGTCCGGTGCTCTTACCAACTGAACTATGGCGACGGCTGTCCAATCTGCTGCTTTCGTGGGTATTTATGTTTTGCGTGTAAGCGAACCTTGAGAGTGTTCACCAGCGCCACCCTCGTCCATAGCGGTGGACGTAGCACGTCCTGTAATACCGCAAGTGTGACGTAGAACGTCGTCTAACAGCGAGTGTGGAAACTGTGCGAGAACCCTCTTATGCTACCTATGGCATCAAGACTGCCAGAACCGAGCCCCCATTAAGCTATTAGCAGACAAGGCAAATGAAGTGAGGGGCTCGTTTGATAAACATATTAAGGAAGCCAACAGTCACCGAAATCAGGGTGCATAGGGGAATGTTTCTTTTTTCTTAATATCTAGTGCCAATAAATTAGTTTTTTTTTTAAAAATGACTTATAAAGCGTGTGTGTCTCTTAATTAATCTATTTATTTATTTATTACATCCTGCTAGCCTCATCGCCGAAGCTGTTGCCGGGTTGGGGCAGATACAGGGAGAGAAAATGACACAAAGGTAATGTACACTTAACTAATTCTTATAAAGTTCTAGATGTTACAATGGAACATTGAATGAAGTGAATCCCTGTCGAACCAAGTCGGAAGAAGTACTTGATGTTTCGGCACCGCGTACTGGTTGCTTGTTCATTCTTCTTCTTCAGACGAGGTCAGCGACCATGATTGACTTCAAGGTGAAAGACAAATAGAATGTAAATACAAATTGAATGGCGATTTAAAAGGCATACAAGACAGAGAGAAGGATGACATATAGTTAATATTCATTTAGTTGTGGTTATTTAAGAAGGTCCATGAGCGACATTTTGAGCAGAGAGAGAGAGAGTAAAACTTTATTTGGTCCATTAAGTGTTTAGCGTTCGGGCTTCGTCTGCATCGCTGCTGACTCTTGACCTTCTGCACTATCTTACCTTCTGCACTATCTAGGGTATAAAAATACAATTTGGTTTCAACTTCGTTGTATTTGGGAAAAGACGCGAATCGTTTGACGAACGTTGGCTAGATGCGAACTTCAGTTCTCTTCGCATTTTTCCTTGCATCTGCAGTACTCTACTGTGACGGGAGGCGGTCATATTGGGGTATGTTATATATGTGATCGGTTTCTTATTATGCCCACGTCTTAGTTTTATCAAAAATTAATATTAGTTACGCTCCCATCTTGAGCTGGTTCTTCCTTGCTCAGAACGAGAGTTTTCATCAATGCCTTTCACGCATGCGATACATGGATGAAATGCTATGTAATCCAGCACTAGAAAATTTTTGAAATCTATCGGTTTCGACAGTATCTTTTATGTCATATCATCACTCGTGTCTCAGCATAGTGGAGGGAGAATGCATTTCCCGGTCATGTGGGAATGGTGGACGTTTGACGCGTTTTGGGCCAACTTTAGAAGCTTTTGTAAAGCGAAAGTTGGCATCGCAGGCTGCCGACGTAAGGGCAACCAATGGTGAATAGAATTTTGACATAGTTGAGCACAGCAACGGCGACTCGAACTTGTAAGACCTGCTGACTTAGCAGGCGAGGTCTTCTAATGTAGTGTAGGCATTCCATTCAGAAATAGAATCTAGAATCATCACAATGTTGAAAAATGAACGAGCCAACATCTTAACAAACGACTCCTGTTGCTTTTAAGCGCGACTATGCGCTCAGCATACTGCAGACCTTGGCTCGTCTCTGTTTTCAGTGGACGTCTTGTCATGTTTCCGGACGCTTGTGTTGTGCCGACGCTGCATCTCAGAAGAGAACTCTACTATGGCGTCAAAGCCGTGTTGTGTTGTAGCTTGATGTGAGCGCCTGCTGCCCCTGAAAGTATCGCAACACGTTGTAATGTTGCAACGCTACTACCACAGGGCACGTGGGTGTCATGATGACCATAATAGGCTTTCAGGGTGACCATTGATGATGTGAATGATTAACACTTTCCCCTAGTTTTGGTGAGGTACGGCTCACTACTTGCGTATACGACGAAATTATAACCACCAATAAGGCGCCTCCTCTAATTACTACCACATCAACCACACGTTATTTAGACTGGCGCAATATATGCAGCGGCATTCATCCCGGTATTCTCATCCCGACAAGGGAGTTCTTGAGTAGCAATTCATATTTGTGCCATGTTTTGATAGGCTAACAACAACAACAACAATTCATACTAGACAGGTTGTTCACCTTACGGCTCCCGTGGCAGAGTTGTCTAAGGCGTCCAGCGAGGAGGCTACTGTGATCACGCCAGTTTGTGTTAATCAGGGGAGTAAGGAATGCTCACCCTTTTCCTCTATAAGACTCGCTTTTGGCTCGAAAACAGCGTTTTTGTCAGCATTAGATTCGGCGTCCATTTGCAGACTTAGAGGTGGCGTTCGACGGAGATTTGCGGCAATTGGACGAAATAGATATGCTGCTTGACGAGGCTTCTGAACGATATAAATAATGTAACTTTATTGCAAAATATTTTACATAGACAATTGTCATCGTAAACTCACATAACCGTGTAGTGTCACAATAAATTTTTCCCGCCATAACTCCTAATCACAATGCGGGCAGAAACCTTAATGTATTGGTGTCCAAAAATATCTTGCCGAGAACCATGACATTTAACGGACCACAAAACAAAGCATTTCTGGCTTGAAATCGATTAATATAGGGTGAAAGGGCTGCCAAGCGTAAGAAGCATGAAAATGAAAAAGTAGTTTTACGAGAGCTGTCGGGCGAGAAGTGCACTCAATCGCAGCGCAGACCATTGTCGAAATTCTCGAAATCAACATGTCATATGATAACACCAAGGATGAAATTGGTTTTGTGTTTGGAATAGAAGATCTCGAATAGAGAGGGAACTGTTATGCGAAAAGTGAATTAATTATTGCCCACACACCTATAAGATGATGAAAAAAATCTGTTGCAACACTAACGAAAAACCATGAAATGTTCAGGTGACAGCCAAATACAATGGCTATGCGCACTTACATCTTTCAATGGTGTGCATAGATCGTGATTCCCAATCATATATAGCAACCTCAAGCAAATACAAGCTGCACCTCAGGAGCTATTTGAAAATCAGGGAACAACAGTTTACAGTAGGTAGCCAGGCGTTGGAAGTCGTAAGTAAATATGTGTACTTAGGGCAGGTAGTGACCGCAGATCCATATCGCGAGAAGGTAATAGTCCCAATCATCAGAATTTCCAACTTCTTTCACATCACGAATGTCAGTTTAACAATATCCCTCAAGAGAGAACTGTATGACACCTGTATTGTACCGGTACCCACCAGCCGAAACTTGTGCAGAAACTTGGGCTGAAACATGTATGCTACAGAAAAAGGCATCATGGGAACCGCAGCGCAATTGTGTACATTGTGTGTGTATTCTCCCTGTGTCCTTGTCTGCCAGCGCTGCGATTCCATGATGTTCTACAACTACCAACTAGCCCAGCAATATGCGCTGCAGAAAAAGAATCAACTTAAATTGAAGGAAACGCAAGGAGCTAAGAAACTAAAACGATAGGTGCAAGCTTAGGAGACAGGAAGAGGGCAGAGTGGGTCAGGCAACATACGCGGGTTAATGGCATCCTAGTTGAAATCAAAAGGAAGAAATGGGCTTGGGCAGGGCATGTAATGCGAAGGTAAGATAACAGCTTGTCCTTGAGGGTAACGGAGTGGATTCCAACAGAAGGAAAGCGTAGCAGGGGCGGCAATAAAAATTGTTGTGTACACTTAAGCTCCGCCTGAAGAGTATGATGGGATAGCTTAATGGTTTAATGAACATATATGAAGAATTTGTCATTCTCTACTTTACATTCATAGATCCCTGGGAGTTGTCATACCACTTCTGGCGCAGTGGTGCAGCGGTCAAGTGGTGCGACACTGCTCTGCGATGGCAGGCGCTGCCAGTGTTCGGGCTTGTGCAAACCGGGCAGTTCTTGCCTACCAACTTCTAGCGATCAATCAATAATTTAGCTGCTACCCTTCACGGTGGGCAGTTTGCTCACAATCTGATGGGCGGGTTGTGATGATGCCGCAATGTCACGTGACATGGGTGCCTTATCTGCGTCGTAGGTTGCTTCTGCGGGCATTCTTCATGAATTGTTCCCTCACGGTTAAAGACGCCGATGACATCGATGGCAAAGCCGGATTTTGTGCGATAGGAGCTCGTTAACGCTGTTGCGTTAAGAAGTTACGTGGGTGGACGAGATTATGAAGTGGCAGGGATAAGGCGGCCACCGCTGGCAGAGGACAGCTTTAATTGTATTTTGCCCTGCAGTGGGCGTAGTCAGGTTCATGATAACAATATTGAGAATTTTCGAAGTAATATACAAGAACATGAGGAGAAATTATAAGTATAGGTAGCTTAGTCAAAAATTAATCTTGCCACCGGTTTTAATTTCTTTGCCATTAAAGGCACAATAAAAACAGAACATAAACTGCCACCGTCTTCTAGATGACTGTGACTACCATGGGACTCGCTTCCGCAACGGAGAAACCATGGTGCTGGGCTGGCCTTGTGTGAATGCCACGTGTAATTACCCCAGACTCATAATCAACAAAAAGTGAGTATCGTATCTTGATCGCTTCAAGGTAACTCGTTAAGATCTTCAGTGTCCGGTTACAAGGGAGGCCATCAAAATGTCTTTGGCAGTGAAGAGTGAACGCTGTACCGTGAGTGTAGTTTAGGACGCGATGAACAGTACTCAGGAGCCGGACCTCAACAGCGCCAGTTTAAAACCAGCTGTGTGGGCAGATTTTGCTCGGCAATCAAAAGTGGCGAACACCGCTAGGAATTTTGTGATGAAAATTGAGAAAAGCAGATAAATTCTCTGCAATATTTTGGAACAAATATTGCACGCGAAGTTTCTATCGTGTTTGTGTTCTTTATCAGAAAAATAAATCAACACTCAGGCTAATATTTTTGGTTTTCTTTAGAATTGTTACAAAAGCGTGTAAGCTGTTTCTCCGTGCAAATGCCAGTAAACGTGTTGGGCCATGCTAACTAGGAATGAGAAACAGAACGATTTAGTTCGCTTTCTAAGCTCCTCTTTAAATTTTGATGACCTAATAGCGCACTTGGTGTTGGCAGGTCTAACACCTTCCTTAGGTCTTGCCATCTCCCACACCAAAGTAAAACCCGCCGCTCTAGGCTTGTTGACAGTGGCAGCGCTGCTGTTTGCGGCCTTGATAATCCAGCAAGCGTCGATTCAGCTGGACACAGAATGGAGTAATGAATTGAAATGTGAATAAGCGGGAAATGAACTATTTTGTTCACTTACCACTTGTCTTCTTACTAGGAGAGGAAAAATGCTTCTTTTGGATGGTCACCAATCGCTCTGTAGTACATTTTTAAGGAGACATAGGTTCAGGGTCTCTTTGTGGTTATAATTGGTAACGATGGCGCTCTTTGAATGCGACAAGGCCACTTTTGTATAGGCAGTTTTCTGCATGCAAACCGTACCGTTAAAGCGCACGATTCGTAGAAAAATACCGTAGAAGTATGGCACTAAACAAAATTGAAGTTGTTTACAAATCCAAATTGTAGCCTACTTAAAGTGCATAGTACACGATGAAAATACCCATTTCGAGTGCCCCTGTAAACACTAAAGCCTTTGCGAATTCACCTTTCTGCGCAGCTGCACACATCCAACTCGTCAGAATGTACCACGTCCGAGGGGAAGATTGCGGTCGAGATATGCCGCTTTCCCGGCTTGCTGCTACTATATTTTGGACCGGCGTTAGCATCTTTGGTACCTGCGGTTCCAGCAAACGACATCGTACAACACTGAAAAAAAAAAAACTCTGCTTCTCCTATGAGGAAAAGGCAAGAACCGCTCCAACTGCTGAAATAAATATTGAGCTTAAAATGGTCAATCATCACTTGTATATACTTCTCGAAAACGTATACCCAGAAAGGGAGAGGTGCGTGATAACGGATACTTCATATTGCCGTGTTTACATCAAAACCTCAAGATAAGTAATGTTTTCGACTACAATTCTGCTTATACCAGACTCCAATACTATGATTTTAACGAAAACATATGCGCATAATAAGACTTGGAAAAAAGAAATGTGCAGGAGAAAGCGCCAGTTTGCAACAGAATTTTATCGATGACACGGAAGCATATAAACATTGAAGCCAGTACAACAAAACGAAGAGAACAAGATGTCAACGCATGTGCCAGTAAATTACGTTCATGAATGCTATTTCTTTATCCGAGATATTAACTGATGGTGTACTAGCGAACTCGGCTCCCTTCTAGCCAATAATTGCACGCGTGCGTTGTGTTCTTCTCTTTGTTTTCTGTTATACTCGCTTCAGTAGCTACATGCTTCTGGGGATGTGGTTCGTGTCCCGGCACGACCATTTCATTTTTTTCGTTCTATTGCTTTTCTATTCTCAGACACACTGCAGAATTGAGGTGGAATCAAGTCATGACCCTGTAGACCACTGAGGAATTGCTCAGTCACGTCAGCATTGTTATACTGAGCTGTCGTGCTGCGGTCATTGAATTATCCGTGCGAGATAGGGTGGTTGAGAGATTACGATCCTTTCAACAAATCCCGAATTTCTCTACACGCCAGCGCCAGCTACGGCGGTATCTCTTTCGGAGCCAGGACGCATAGCGTTAAAACTTGATATGTGTGCGTAAATCTTGAGGTTGAAAACATCAAGCAGCTTGAGCGAAGTGATGGTGAAGGTGAAGAAGAAAAACGCGAAAAGACATGCAAAAATAGAAACAAATATGTTGGGAGACAAACAGAAGAAAGTGTGTGTACAGCGCAAGTGAAAGACACGGTAAAATAATAAAACCACAGCGTAAAACGATTAATAAATGCAAGGGGCAAACAGATCGCGAACAGGTTCGAGAAGTTTACGAGTGGCCTTCTAGGAAAGCGATTTAGTTCGGCAACTGCGAAATATAATGCTTGATGACTCGCACGTAGGTAGTTTCAATGGTGTGAAATGCTTCCAAGACCACCCTATCGCCATTGTTTATGAAGCTGAACAAAAAATTCACGTTTTCAAAGATCGCTCTGCAAGGAATCTTTCTCTTAACCTCACCCTTTCCTCAAGTACATTACAATTGAGAGCTACAGTAAGTGGCCTCCTGCGATAATTTATTCCAAACTATGGCCACGTATAAACAAATCTCAGCGAACTGTTACTACTCTCACTACACTCTCTATTCCCCCTCAAAACAAAACTCTAGGAAACAGAAGCATGCACCATGAAACGCCAGCACTGCTCTCTGTACAGAGAGTTCGTTGAACCATCTTGTTTCGCGTATCTGTCTGTCATGCGGCTCTTCCAAAGGCTAAGCCGTATCTTGAGCGCAAAAATACCTCATCGAACCCTGCCGGCAACCACAGGTCCAAATTTTATAGCTATAATGTGACCTCCGTGCCTCCTCAAAGAGTTTGCTGATAAATGGCGTAATAGAACTCATTATCAGGACACAATAAAAAGCAAACATCAGTAGACTATAGTTGATGATCCAAGGAATAGATCACTTCATCATCATCATCAGCCTGACTACACCCACTGTGGGACAAATGCCTCTCCCATGTCTCTCCAATTAACCCTGTCCTTAGCCAGCTGCGCCCACTCTATGCCTGCAAACTTCTTCATCTCATCCACCTAACTTTCTGCCGCCCCCTGCTGCTCTGGCCTTCTCTTGGAATCCGCTCCGTTACCCTTAAGGACCAGCGTTATCTTGCCTTCGCAATACATGCCCTCGCCAAGCCCATTTCTTCATCTTGATTTCGACTAGGATGCCATGAACCCGCGTTTGTTCCCTCACACAATCTGCCCGCTTCCGGTCTCTTAACGTTACGCCTATCATTTTTGTTTCAATGACTCGCTGCGTTGTCCTTAACTTAAGCTGAACCCTTTTCGTTAGCCTCCACGCTTCTGCCTCGTAGGTCACTACAAGCAACATAATTGTTCACTTGGCGTGAAGCAGCGCGTGGACAGATAAGGTCCACGTGTGAGGTATCATTTTTTTTTGCGGCCAGATAGATGCGCACCTGGTGCAATAGTTTTAATCAACTGTTGTCAATAAAGCTGAGCTGTGCGGCCGCTGCTGACACAGACCTTTTGTAGCGGGCATTGTGGAGAGGCCACATAGACATTCCAAGGATAACCGAAAGGTGAGGCATCGGAATGTCTGAACAACTTGTTTATAAAAAGACGACGTAGGTCGCTTGCAGTTATTTGGAGTCTCTCATTATAAAATGACAAATGGAGATTTATTCGCTCTTAAGCACATCTACTGGGTAGAGATGGCTCGGGCATTTAAAAAAAAAAAGTCATGAGGAAGAAGTTGATAGACAAAACACCGCATAATTCTACAGCAAGGAACAGATTATTCTAACGCATTGGCTTGGTTGTATTTCAGAGCGCCACACAAAGGTCGCATAAGTTCAGTCCGCCGTTTGTGCCGTCTTTCTCGTCAAACGCCGCACTCGCAAAAGGTAGATGAGCGTCACATCCAAAAAGATGCAAAACATTTCGCAGACAACATTACAGAATCCCAGTTCGATGCACAATTCGAAAATTGCTTCATAATCATCACCATCACTCTGACTACTAACACCTAAGTTCAAAGGCCTCTCCCATGTCTCTTCAATTAGCCCTGTCTTTTGCCAGCTGCGGGCATCTTATCCCCGCAAACTTCTTAATCTTATCCGCACACCAAACCTTCTGCCGCCCCCTGCTACACTTGCCTTCTTTTGGAATCCACTCCGTTGCCCTTAAGGACCAGCGGTTATCTTGCCTTCGCCTTACATGCCCTGCCCAATCCCATTTCTTCCTCTCGATTTCGACTAGGATGTTATTAACTTGCGTTTGTTCCCTTACCCACTATGCCCACTTCCGATCTCTAAACGTTACGCCTGTCATTTCCTTTCTATAGCTGGTTACACTGCCTTTAATTTGAACCATTTTCGTGATTCTCCACGTTCCTACCCAATAGGTGAATACCCGTAAGAGACAGCTGTTGTATACTTTCCAGTTGAGTGATATTGTTGAACTGCCATTCATGATTTGATAGAACCTTGCAAAGGCGCTCCACCCTAAACTTATTTTTCTAAAGTTTTGTCTCGTGATACGGAACTGCGAACAATACTTGTCCTAAGAAGACGCATCCCCTTACCCTTTCCAATATCTCGGTACCAGTTGCAAACTTCTGTTACCATCCGATACCATCTCTTATGCGCATACCTCGTTTTACTAGCTGCGCGTTGGAAAGTATTATTAACGGAGTCCTGGGACCGCTCCACCTTAATTTGTAAGCTAGTGAGTCTATGGCGGATGTTTCTCAAGTAAAAAGGTCCTCACTTGTTCGATGACTATCACTCTAGTTTTAGAGAGATGGCCCATATTTATATTGTTTTTTGATGATGTGATAGTATCCAAGATGCTATCATCGAGTGGCTTAACTTTGAGAAATTGTGACTGTCGAGCTTATATATAAATACTCGTGGTGGTATCTGTACTTTGTCGTCAGCGTCTTCCGTAGAAATTTCGTTAGGGGGCTGCGAAACTCCAGGGACCAGTTCTAAATGAGGTTGGAAAGGAGGCTTTATTGGGGATATTTTAACCTTCGAAAGAGGAGGTTAGCTGTACGCGTCACCATATGCGTGTTTGGCCTGAAGGTACGCTACGGGAACTTCCCCGAGTAAATATGTGTAACTTGTAAAAGGAAGGGGCGGCAGAACTGGCGTTAAATTGCCATTCGAGCAGGGGAACGTTTGTGGCTCTTAAATATCTTTACACTATGCATCCCTGCTTCTATTAACGCTTCATGCATCTTTTCCTCCCACTGGATGCTTCGCAGCCGAAGATTCTGCAAGATGGACTTGACCGGGGTAAATAAACGATAACAAAAAATACCGCCCATGATTATTAATGTCTGTGAATAAATGCAGCACATCCTCAGGTTTAAGTCAAAGCTAATCAGAAGCGATGTTCTTGAAGAGGCCGAAGAGTTTCGTTAACCGCGGATGAAGTTCGTGCTACCGCTTTGTCGATGCGTTCCCGGAGCGTTATCACTCGTGGACCACTTCTGAAGTTGCGTGCCAGCTCTATTGAGGTTACCTTAGTTTCTTCATATGCGACAAAACGTTCTTCTCAACAAGAGCCACCAGTAACGAGTTGTTCGACATAGGAGAAAGGGGATAAGATAATGGATAAAGTTGTCACTGCCCTTTTAACGAAGTTTCAGCGCAATAAAAACAAACATATGATGTGGCAAAAAGTTATGCGGGGCTTCTGTCAATCACGAAGACACTGTAGTCATTCTGTAGTCTAGAAATATCTGCAAATGACTCCTTATAGGGTCGCGTGCATAAAACTTACGAAGCGCCGAGAGTCTCTGTCACGCTTTTGTAGGGTGCTCTCGAGACAGTGTGCTTGTACATTGGCTGCAATTCCTGCCATATGCAGTCTGATGTTAATGAGTATCGTTATCGTATCAACCCTTAGGTTAAGGTCTCTCACTAGGTGGCCCCACAGTGATTTTCATTCATGTATGTGCGACAAAGAACCGAAAATTAAGAGCAGTCGGTTTCGGGTAGATAACTACCTTGCTACAAGTCTTTGAGGAAAGTAATATGTCTACTCGGAAAGGAGTTGCTCACATGGTACATTTTCCGCATGCTTCTCCACATCCAACTGCTGTGTCGTACTGCACGAAAAAGTCGGCGCTAACGCCGAGTCGGGATCAGAGCTCAGCAGACGCCTATTGCAACCGAGTGGTTCTAGGCCTGCTGGACAGAGTCTTCGATAGAAAAAATTGTTAAAATTCAGTTCGCACCGAAAAGCGAGCTGTCTTTACTGACTGACTTTAGTGCCATTTAAGCCCTGCAAATGCAAGACATCAGAGATAAACTTTTCCTCACACAACTTCTGAATGAGCACATATTCACTGCGAGGGTTAGTTTATCACAAGTGGCCCATTGTTTATCTGGTTTTTTGTCTGACGTTGTCGACCTAGCTCTTCAGATGTGCTCACACAAAACATTTCTCTTTGGCAATCCCGCAGTGCCTTGGAGAGGTAAGACATTGAAGTCGACAGTTTTCGCTGTACAAAGCTTTAGTTTCCTGGATGCATTTGATCACATGAAAGTCTCATGAATGCTGCCGTCAGTGACTCCTTTGATAGACATGATCTGGTGATCGGTTAGCAATCATGTCTGAGGGGTTTGCAGCCACACTTGTTTCTACATGTGACTACTCATCTCTTCCTTAGCCACAGCATACTACCTTTGACTGCTGCGATACAAAGAGTTGAAGATGTAGGCTGCATGTCTCCTTTTGCAATGCAAACAGCACACGTTACGCCGGGGGTATTTGGGTGGGTGACTTTGAGCAAAACATTTCTTGTAAGACCAGAGTCAGACCTGGCGAAGAAGCTTGTCCTTTTTGGCAGGGCAACGTCGCCCATGCAGAATTCGGCCACGTGAAAAGTCCATCAGCAAAACAGGCACTCACCTCCTCGTTGTCTAGCTGTGCAGAACGGACTCCTAAAGCGGGGATCTTCGGCACGAGCCGCGAACCACCTCAAACCTACTGCTCCGTATGGTCACGGAATGCGTGCCGTGTTCCTCCTCATGACCACTCTATACAATGCCGGCAACATATTCGGTCTTCTTCGGAGCTTCCACCATTATAAGATGATGACACACACTCCTGAAGCTCAGGACTGCTTACAGATATTCGATGGAACTTGGCGGAACGCCTCTCCACTTACAGCTAACGTGATCTTACCCTGTATTACCTTTAGGGATATCCCTATAAGCATAGAAGCTAACCACAGCTTTGACACCAGGAGCGGCCACATTCCTCCAATGTTGACGTAGACGTGGTCCAGACGCTTGCGTAAACAGGTCACTCAAATAGTGACTCGGACTTGCTTCAGCGTCCGAAAGCGCGATTAGTTGCTCGCTGCCGAAGAGGGCTTTCAAGATATAGAAGACGTCAACGCATGATGTTTCGTTGACTTTAAGAGTAGTCAGGTAATGAATGCGAGCGATGTTGGTCAGCTAGGTTATGGATGGTGCCTGAACAGTGCACAATAGGCCGCACGTCGTCAAAGCGGAGAACAGAATAAAATATTGCAGCAACCATGAACCAGCGCATGCGTGCCGTCCAGTGTCGCACTATAGGAGAGTTTAGCTGCTGAATGGGGCTCTGCAGCAGCGTTGGAAAAAAAGCCAGACACCTGGAGGAGGAGTGGTCGCATGATCTGGCTTGATGTGGTGGCGGAACAGGCACAAAGTTTCTGATAATTGCCTTCTCAGTGAGTAATGACGAAAACTCTTCTGCCACGTGTTCATTAAAAAAATTTGCAAGCTCTTGATCAAGCGAGCGCATGCCGCCAATCCAAGTTGTGAGTCAATCGTTAGTGTAAATCCAAGAAGACTTCCAGCGTGCGAGTCGTCGATGCGCCTGGCCTCACTGCCCAGCCGGGTGTGCAAAGCGTTGAGGGTGCTAATCCTGCCTTTCACGCGACGTCGTGTTTAGCGCTCTTTGAACTTAGGTGCCCTTGCGCCATAAAAACGTAGCATCATCATCATCATGCCTTTCACGCAGTCCATGAGGCATCGAGAAGCGATTCTTCTTCTGGTTGGCTTTTTGCAGGACTCCCACTGCCCTATATCCAGCAGAAGAAGTGTGTAGGAAGGTACCCAAGTACATCACTTTTTCATTCACGGGCTGTCATTATGGTATTCGCCTCCAAACGCGTGTCGTGTAAGCCTCTAGCCATCATCATCCTTGTTTTCTTCAAGCGGCAGGCACCAATCTTCAACAGTGACTGCGCGGCATCGTCTATAAACCTATTATCGCGGTACAGGCGACACGCGCGTCAAATATGTCCACATATAAAATCCTTATTCCTATAACATTATTTCACAATTATTGCCCATAAATTTGCTGCTTTCACTCAGATGCGCGAATGTAAAAACATCTATTTCTTGCTGTAAAGAACAGCTTTGGCAGGCATTCGCAGTAAATGGTTTAGAATGCGCATAGATAAGTAAACCGACTATGGAGAGATGGGTATCCCTAGGTTATCAGCGTTTCTGTTGCTCTAAGTAAAAAGCTTAAAAGAGCGTTTTTCGAAGGAACCACATTTGAATATAGAAAGGTTTTGCAATACGATAGCGGGGGATCTGTTCCATTTGCATGAAGTTTCGCACCAGTTGATAAAGCTGGTTGACGTGCAACTTGTGTTTACGGCACCGAAATAGTCGTGTAGCTTTGGCGATAAACTACTCGGTAACGACTGAAAACACACAAAACACATAAAGAAGTTTGCATATAACATTTTTAGCCTAGTTTTACCCATACCCTTCAAGTGTAGAAAGATGTATGTTGGACCGACCTAAGGAAAGGCTCTGAGAGAGTTATTGTAATATGCATGCTTGCTGCTCTAGGTATGTTCACACTATTGCTCAAAAATGTGGAAGCCGTCGTTGTTTGCTGCCGGTTATGCGAGAGGAGGAAGCCCCAATGAAGGCAAAATAAAAAACTTCGCCTCTGCGAGTTTTGTAAGAGCTGACGTCTGTCAGATGTTCATTTATTGCTGAAACTGCATGTTGTTTCGGCCGCTGTGTCATAGTGCGGGCTACACACAGCGCAAGCGCGAAGTCTTCTTCTTATCTCGCAATGTCCCCTTTCCATTCCCTCTCCCTCCTATTGCTATATAACCACCCTCGGTTGACAATAAACGTCGGCTGTTACCTGTCTCGTTCACAGGCATGTACGCTCGTTCCGTTCCTGCCGTGGCCTATCGGCCGCGGCTATGCTACACTGTAGAGGACCGTATCTTTACTGGATCGCGGTTGTTTTGACTGCATTTGAGATTGTTTCCCTGTGGCATCTGTTATTTAATTAAAACAGTTGTGAAGAGTAAATTAGTTAAAAGAAGAGCTTGGTCCCTCATTTTCGTTCGACGCTTTGTGGTCCTGCTTTTGCGCTTTTTTAAGTATTTAATCACAACGATAGTGATTTTCACAGCACATCCATAGTCTGCGGCATGCTTCTCAAGGATTTATCTATAACAGGTAATATTGTTTACTTTGGAACGACAATTCGCAATTTAGGCAGCAAAAAGAATGTGATAGCATTGATTGTGTAGGAATTATTGCTATTTAATATGCTTAGCAAAACCATTATTAAGCAACATTTTTGCTGCACTCAAGGACTACTGAGAAGAATTACAAAGGGGAGATGCTTGAGAAGTGTGCGACATAGCTACATAGACTGAATGTTTTAACAGGTATACAACGATAATGAAATTTCAAAGGGGAAAAAGCGAGACAGAAACGGGGACAACTTATATTTGAGACCTAATAAGTAGCGGCTGTCAAGGAGGATATATGACAAAATTCAGACCTCTGACCGCCCACAGAAGGATGATTTTTCTATAACTAGTGCGTGTTTTGCGACATCTCCTAAAACATGACATCCAACGCGCCGTAAAGAGCATTCGTAATTCAAGCGGAAAAAACAATACTGTATGGTCTGATCTAGAACTCCACTTTCTATAAGATGGAGCAACCATTGATGTGCAACGTTTGTTTGCTTCTGCACATGAAAAATACAGAACATCTCTATTTAGAGGAGGAGAGAAGCCAATGCATGAAATGGAAAAAAAAGGTTGAGCAAAAAATGCAAAGCAATTCACAATTCTGTGGGCTATTGAAAGGGCAAAGAACACAGGACAGAAGGTCAGATATTAATTTCTACTTTAGTTGCTATTTTCATGCATGTTGAGTGATTGGACCTGAGCGTAAAGCAATTTCAACCAAGATAACAGCAATTTTCTTTCTTATTTAGCACCATCTCTGTTGACATCCTTTACCGCATGCAAGAACCAGGATGTAAATATGAAATGGGGTTACCCCTCTATTTGTATTCGGGAAGAGGCACGAATCCTTTGACGAACATTGGAAAGATACCGACCGTATTTGCTTTCCTGGCCTATTTTTTTTTATGTCTGAAATGCTCCGCTGTGACGGGAGATGGTATCGTAGAGGTATGTTACATTTCTTAGCGGTTATTTTTTAAGACAGCTGCCTAATTCTCCAAAGATCTCAACTAAGCTTTGTGCGCGGTTTACCTCTTTGTTCTTTGTTTATAAATCGTCTCTTCCCAACAATACCTTACTGCTTCCGATACGCGGATGTATCGTTTCATTTGTTTGAATACCTTCCACACCCTAAAAATTTTTTGCAGTGACTTCGCTTTTGACCGCTCTCAGGGTCACTTGTGTATTGTCTCTTGTGTCTTGTCACTTTTCACACTTGTGTATCGTTTCTTGTGTCTCAATTACATGCCTCTCGCATTGAAGAGAGAATAATTTTCACGGTTGAGTGTAAATAGTTAATGTTAGACTCGTTTTGTGCCAGTTTCAGAAAGATTTGTGAGGAGAAAGTTCACATAGTTCACATTTTGACAAAGTTCAGGACCGGAATACCGCCTAAAATTTTTAATATCATTTGACTTCAATAATTGCGAGGTCTTTTTATGCACTATAGAAATTCCACAAAAAGTAATGAATCTATAATCATAAAAACATTGAAAAAAGAGCGTACCAACGTCCGAACGAAAGCCCGTAACGGTTCCTTCCAGAATCAACTAAGTGCTCAGCAGGCAGCAGGCCTTCGTTCTGTTTGCACAAGTTTTTATTGAGACAGAAATAGCTACACCACTCGATGTAAGAGGTAACTGCTTCCATAACGTTAACGACGAGTTCGAGCACCTTTTCGCACTGTCGTCAGTGGCGTAATGCTGACGATGCCATTCAGATAGCGGGCTTCTCTACTTCTGTATAACATCGGCGTAGTTTTCAAGCATATTTTGGGAACTTTTTATCAAATAGTGGAGCCAAAGCCCGCTATTTCAGCGCTACTACCGCAGCGCACGTAGTGAAAGGATGCTCATAAGAGGCATGAAGAGTTACCAACTAAGATGTGAATGATTCATCCTTCCGTTCTTTGTTTCATTGTGGTACGTTCTGGTACTTTTGCTTTCTGAATATTACTATGAACCCTCTTTATGCGAAGCCACTAATCGCCAACACGGTGGCCTACACAATGTAGAGTGGTGCGATGTAAGTATTGTTTTTCGGCCTGACCACATGTGGGGGTTGTATGGGGAGATAAGTACGTTCTCCGCACTCAATCGCGGCTGACACGGTTCAAAGCCGCCCGAACCCCGCCCCGTGGTCGCGTACGCTACCGAGCGCTCGCCGACCACGGCGGGCCTTGCTCTGAGGGAACAAAGGAACGACACATTGGCTTACACAAACAGGCATTTCTTGCTACAGCAACAATAACGCCAGATAGCAACAAGGTACGCTAATGAATCAAGGTCGTCCGACTCACCAGCAAGGTTCCGAGCGAATGTTCGCCCGCGCTAGGGCAAGGGATATAAACTCCGCAGGCCGGACGGGACGAGTACGGGAGCCTGTCTCCCCATCGCTTCTTCGCCGCGCAGGCGAAGAGCGGAGCCGCCAGCGACGCGTCCGCTCAGGCCGACGATCCCAGCCGAAGCCCCCCTGCCCCCTCTCCCGCGCGCGGGCTTTGGCAGTCTCCGAACAGCAATGCTGGTGCCCTCTCTTGCCAGTTAAGGTAACTCACAAGGGAATGCGCTCAGCCTCGAGGTGAGACCGCCGCTGCACGGTGCCTCGCGGGAAAGCAAACTCAGGGGGCTGCAGGGCAGGTACCCACACACCATACTCCAAGAAATGGGGTTAATGAACAGCTGTGCATACAGGACACGCAGTTCATAGCACGGGGGAAATGGCAAGTGGTCGAAAGCGTGAGGCAAGAAAGCTACTCGTTTTCCACGGCGTGGGTTCAAGTCTGGTTCAGGGTGGTTACGAATGGTTCATGCTTTCTTTGTGTGATTACCTTTCGGCCGGAACTTCTTATCTTGGTCAGTAGTTTAGGGGAAACCTCTAAAGTGAAGTAAATTTCTGAAAAGGCAGCAATTACTGATTGCTTCTTCCTGCACGCAGCCAATTAACGGCTACAAGGGAAAGCTATACAAATTTTTCTGGAACTTCGCAGTTAAAGAAAAACTCATCCTAGCCCTGGGTTTGAACCCGGGACCACCGCTTAGATGGAACAGTTGCTCTACCAAATTTACTCCGCCTTGGGAGTTTCCCGTTAACATTTGGCCAACATTTCTCCCACTTCGAGTTATTGATCAATTCGCTCTCGCCTGGCAGAACCTTGCCTTACCGTTTAGCTCAGCTGGTAGAGTGATTGCTCCGGTGAAACGGTGGTCCCGGGTTCGAACCCCAGACCAGGACGAATTTTTCTTTCACTGCAAAGTTTCTGAGAAACCCGTCTAGCTTTCCTTTATTTATTTATTTTGTTTATTTAAATACCCTAAAGGCCCAAGTGGGCATTACATAGGGGGGGAGGGCATGAAAACAACACAATACAGATTATTGGCACACAGTAGTTAACAAATACAAAGAATAACTACATATACAAATTGCAAGTACACATCACTGCAGTCGCTGAAAGATACATAGGTTGAGCGTATAAGACTTAATGCTTCTACAATAGTGAAAATATCACGGTGAATTTTGTAGGCCAAGGTGCGATGAAAGTTTTGTTTGGAAATGTGATAACTCAGTTTCAGAAACTATGTCAGCCGGTAACGAGTTCCACTCTGCCATAGATAATAGCAAGGGTGATATTTGATATTTCAGTGTTCGTGCGAAGATGGGTTGCACTTTGTGGGAATGATCAGACCGGGATGAAACATGATGGGCAGGGGCGATGCGATCAGCTGTGAACGGGGAGCCATCGTAGTACAAGGAATGAAAAAACGATAAATGAGAGAACTTGCGTCGAGTGATAAGGTCGGGAATACTGATAGTTTGCTTCAATAATGACACACTTTCATACGGTGAGTATGAAGAAAGGATAAACCTCACAGCTTTATTTTGCACAGACTCAAGACGGTTAATTAATGAAACACTACTTGGACTCCATATTAAAGATGCATATTCTAAAGCTGACCTTATGAGTGTAGTATACGCGCGAAGCTTTGTCTCGGGGTTGGCAAGATATAGACGACGTTTGATGAGTCCCAGTTTCTTAAATGCTTTGTTTGTGATGTGATTTATGTGGGTGTTCCAGCTTAAATCAGCACTGAGATAAACACCTAGGTACTTAAAACAATCCGTTCTTTCAACTGTATTCTCATTAATTGTGTAGACATTAGAAGGTATATTAGTGCGCGTGGAAAAGGTCATCAACATTGTTTTTTTGATATTAATTTCCATCTGCCATAGCTGGCACCATTCATTTAGGCGCACTAAGTCGGTCTGTAGAATAACTGCATCAAGGGGGGTGACTATCCTTCTATAGATTACGCAGTCGTCAGCAAACAGTCGCACGTTAGTTGATATGTTAGATACTATGTCATTAATGTAAATTAAAAATAGTAATGGCCCTAAAACGGATCCCTGTGGGACTCCCGATATGACTCGTGAACTGCTCGATGAATACTCTTTAATTTTGACGCTTTGGGAGCGATTACTTAGGAATTCTCCGATCCAACGGGTGATATCGCGGTGCAGTTGTAGGTTGTTAATTTTCTTCATTAGTCTTATGTGGGGAACGCGATCGAAAGCTTTTGAAAAATCTATAAATATGGCATCAATATATATTAATTCGTGTACCGATTCATGAAGATCTGTTAAGAGCTCAAATAGCTGTGTTTGACAGGACTTTTTTTGCCTAAAGCCATGCTGGTTAGCAATAAGCAAGTTATTGGCGTTTAGGTGGGTCATTATGTTTGAGTAGAGGATATGTTCAAGCAACTTGCAACAAACCGATGTTAGTGATATGGGGCGATAATTTTCCGGAGACGTGCTATCACCGGATTTAAAAACTGGGCTGACGTTTGCGGTTTTCCAGTCATCGGGAATGCATCCTGTATCTAAAGACTGCTGAAATATTAAAGTTAGTAAGGCAGCCGACACGTGCGCGGTAAGTTTAAGAAGTTTGGTATTGATACCGTCTGGACCAGGGCTACAATTAAGTGGAAGTCGCTGAATAGCTCGGACAACACCAGCTGCGCTAATGATGATTGGTTCTGATGGATGAAGCACTAACAGTTGTTGAGGTTCACGGTAATTAAAAGGCAATGACTCGGTTGTAAAGGTGTCTGTAAAATGTTGGTTGAATAGGTCAGGCATTGCCTCTGGAGGTGCCACACGTCCGTCCGCATCTTTCAATACTGGTATTTCTTGGCTGCCCTTAGGGTTTATCACTTGCCAGAATTTTGCAGGGTTGGTTCTTAACAAGTCGGGTAAAGTGTGGTTAAAACATTTGTTTTTAGCCTTCTTTATGGCGATTTTGGTCGTAGCAGATACGTCTTTGTACTGTTGCCAGGCGCTGTCAGAGTTGACTTCCTTAGCTCTACGGTACACTTTTTTCTTTTTGTTTAGACACTTCTTAACATCTTTTGTGAACCAGGGGGAGTCAGTTCTTGTTTTGATGTGTAATTTTGGGATGCAGGCATGCTCTATTTCCTTCAACTTATCGCGAAATAACAACCAATTTTCGTTTGCCATGCTAGTTACAAAGGTGGTTTGAAAAATATGCGCAAAGTCTCTTAGCATGCGGTTTATTTTTTCATGATCGCATTTCGGGTAGTTTAGGATGCATTTGGTCGTAATATGCTTGGCAGGAACGTACATGGGTACTAAACTGTGGACGAATCTGTGATCGCTTATCTCTTCGAGTACGTAGGTGCGGGAATGAGTAGGAAGGTTTGTAAATAACAGATCTAGAACGTGATCACCTCGGGTGGGCTCCTGTACCAGCTGAGTTAAATGAAACGCTGTCATTGTATCAAGCAGGCGGGAACATTCATGGCGATTCGATCCGGAAGTGACAGATGACGTTTTCCAGTTAATAGCGGAATAATTGAAGTCGCCTCCTAATAGTACAATGCTTTGGGGGTATGTAGCGAAAATGTATCCTAGTGCATCCTGCAGGTGGTCGACAAAATCGGGAAGACTGTTTGGAGGCCGGTAGCATGCACCTATGATATATGTGACACCTTTGAGCCGAACCACGACCCATAGCAGCTCAAGACACGTTTCAAAGGCGACGGGACATGGCTGATAATCGCTCCGTATGGCGATCATTACGCCTCCTCTCCTACCCTCTTTCCTGTCTTTTCGAAAAACAGTTAGGTCCACAGGAAGTGATAGTTCGCTGTTGGTAACGTCGGGCGTTAGCCATGTCTCGGTGCCAAGAATGATGTCTGGAGAGCACGTAAAAATTATGCCTTTCACGGTGTCAAGTTGGGGAACAATACTGCGGAAGTTTGCAAGAACAACAAATTTCTCGAAGCTTGCCGGATGACCACTTGCTTTGAGTTTCCGGTCATTTAGGACTGCGCGCTTCTTGTTCGAGTACCTTCACAACTTGTTCCAAAGCGGGGTCATATTTGTAGGTTGCACCACGCAACTGCAGCTTATTAAACCGAATAGTAAATCGCTCATTTTCCTTCCGAATACTTTTTCCATAATCCCTCAGTTTTTTTCGTTGTAGTTGGATTTTGGGTGAAGTCTTCTTCCAACCACATTTTAGGCACGACATGTTTTAGGTTTAATGCATTCCGTAGTACTTCTTCCTTTACCTTAAAATTTAGGAACTTGATGATGATTGGACGCTTGTAATCATCGCGACGCCGGCCGATGCGGTGGGCTCGTTCAATGTCGTTTGCATCCAGTTTAACATTTAGGTGGGTGGAAATGAATTCCAGTATCTTGCTTTCGGTATTTTCATACTCTTCGCCTTCTGTTTCAGGCATGCCCTTTACCAACAGGTTGTTACGCCTCATTCTATTGTTAAGATCGTCAACTACATTTCCAAGATCATTGCTTGTGCTTGCAACTACAGATTTGACTTCAGTAATCGCCCCATGAACAGAACAGACATTTTCCTTAATGCCGGACACGCCACCCATATTTTGCTCAATGACATCAATCCGTGATTTAATGTCGACAACATCGCGCTTGATTTCTTCCAACGAGGTTGTCGTAGCCTTGAAATTTTGGTCGTTTTCAGCAATGAAGTCTTTCAGCAAGTTAAGAACGTCCTCTACCTTTCCAGGTCCAGGATTGGCCTCGATGTCTCCAGCAGAAAGGAGGAGCAGCGCTAAGCATACAGATGCTAGTACATAAGAAGGTCGTGGTAAAAGAGCTTGAAGTAGCGCGGAAACGGTATTTCTTTGGACGGTTAATATACTGCAACGATGTGAAGATGGTAGAAAGGTGCCAATGCGAGCGCGGTACGTGTGCACATCAGTGCCCATTTTGCAAGGTGCGTTTACAAGTTGCAGACATCCAACAGACCAGAACGGGATCAGCGGCCACAATGTACTAACAAATATAGCTACAAAGAAAAAGACAGAACCCTACCTACAACAAAGCAGGAGCAACTTAATACGTGTCACCAGTGGCCGCAGATCCCAAGGGTCCGGGAACTGTCCGTTCCTTTTATGTATCCAGGTGGCGCGGTCAGCAGTGATGACGTCACGGAGATGACGGCAGCGCCGCTGTCACCACCAAGGGCTAGTTTGCAGGTCGATAAGGCGCAGATTGCTGAACTGATGTGCTGCTGACTGGCAGCGGCAAAGGCGATGACGTACTCGGCAGGAGCTGGATACCTACAACAAAGCAGGAGCAACTTAACACGTGTCACCAGTGGCCGCAGATACCCTTGTAGCTGTTGGCGGCGTTCGGGTGGACCCAATGACTAATTACTCCCTTATTACAACTTCTTATTCCCCTTAAGATTCGACGTAAACATTATGATTTAGAGATGACGTTCGACTGACATTTCCGAGGATTGGAGATGAAAGAATTTGGTGGTTGATATCACTTCTGAACGAGAATAAGTAGGTGCCTCCACATAACGAACTTTCACATAGACGTGTGTTATTCTAACCATAAATCATATCTGAAGCAGAATTGACATCTGAGCTAGTTGGGTTTTCATTTTCAAGAGTTATATAAAGCGCACTTAGGACAACAGACAAGGGAGACCAAACAACACAAGAATCAACACACGTGTGTTGCCGACTCTATGGGGGTATTGCATGAAAGAGAGTTTTCTTATCTTGACGCACCTGCATGAGCACATTTCCTGTTACGCCTGCGTGATGGCTTCTGTATTGTTTGTGATTGTTCTTCCTTTTGTGTGTTTCTGGAATAAACGCCCAGTTGTGAGTAAGCGTTTGTGTTGTTTGGTCTCCCTTGTCTGTTGTCCTATGTGCGCTTTATATAATTTTTGAAAATAAATCATATCTTCGACCTTTTGCACTATAGGAATGACAATTGTTATGCGGGAGCAAACTTATTGTCTTGGTGCCCTAAATTTTTTTGCCAATAAGAATGTCATTTAGACGACAACAACAAAAAGTCACTGTGGTTTCATATAGCTTTTTAATGTATTGCAGAATGCCCTATCAAACACAGGAAAAGGCAAAAACAAGAAATAGGTTTTATTGCACCAGCGGCGCGACATGTGCCACGTAATCGTTGCACAGATCATCGTAGAAATGCGAAAAACAAGGTCGTCACGACGACTTAAAGAATTCAAGTGAGTTTGCGCTGATTTGAAATAAAAGAAGCCGAATAGTACAGCAATGTTTTCGGCTGAAAGTAAATCAACTATGCATTCTTACAGAACCCGATTCGGTGTAATTGCGGGATGGTGAAGTAGTGTGGTCGACTGTCTCGCACGACACTATCAGTTAAAAACATCAAAATGTAATTAAAAAAGTAATGTTCACCTTTGCTCCTTGATTTCGGTGACCCTTGGGCTCTTTCATACGTCTATCACGGCTGTAACTGCAGAAAGAAAACGCACTGAACCACTGAAACGCTCACTGAACCAGCTAGCTAGCGCCTTGGCTCTCACTGGGCGGTGACTGTTCGTATCACTAGCTTCTGATTGCTTGATTGTCTTTCGCTTTTGCAGGGCGCTTGTAGGTAGCTAGAGGCGCATGCCGACGTCCTCTCCTGGCCAGGGGAACTCCCCCTGGTCGGCCAGCCTCCCCCCTAACCAACTCCCCCTGGACGCCTTCTTTCGGGGTGGCGTCGGCACTATTTCCGTGGCCTTGGTTCCATCGGATGGTGGCGCCATTCGACTCAATAACCCGGATGTGGTTCAGACTGCGCTACAGGCGATTACGCCTCACTTCTTAAAAATCTGTGATGTCCGGCAGTACGGTAGAGGAGGCGTGGTGTGCAGGTCGGCCGACCAGGCCTGCATCAAGGATTTGTTAACGTGCACAGCTTTTGGAAGACAGTCGGTAAGCGCATTTATACCGCCGCACTTGGCGTGCTCTAAAGGTCTGGTGCGAGGGGTTGACCCACGCCTTAGCCCTAAGGAAACGCTAGAGAAACTCTCCTCCGCAGGGGTGATTTATGTCATCGGTGCACTCGGGTCGTCGAGGAAACAAAACTTCCAACTGAAACGGTAATTGCCACCTTTGCGGGTTTCTCCTGTCCATCTGAGTTGAAGGTGTGGCCCCTGGTTTTCAGGGTCGATCCGTATTCTTCAAGGCCACTTCAATGCCGCAACTGCTGGATGTTTGGCCACAGCGCGAACGCCTGCTCGAGCTCAAGGTGCAGTGTGTGTGGTGGTAATCATGACCGTGAAGGAAGGTGTTCAAAAGCAAGCAGGCTTGACGTTAAATCCAGCCAAATGCAAGTTCGCGTGCACCGAGGTTGAGTTCTTGGGCGACCTCATCAGCCAAGACGGGATAAAGCCGAATCTTTCATTCAATGCATCGATTGCTGAAATGCCACAACCGGCTGATAAGACCGCGGTTCAGCGAATGCTTGGTGTGGCCAATTATTTTGGGAAGTATATCCCACATCTTGCTGAAAAGACCAAGTTGTTACGAGGTATTATAAAAAAAGAAAGTCTTCGAGTGGACAGACAAGCATGCCGCTGAGTGGGCAGCTATTTGCGCACTTCTAAGCAGCGCACCGGTGCTGGCAATTTTTGATCCAGCAAGAGAGACAAAAATTAGCTCTGATGCATCAAAAAATGGGCTAGAAGCCGCACTGTTGCAGCGACACGGAGATAGCTGGCGACCTGTCGCCTACGCATCATGCGTCATGAGTGAGACTGAGCAAAGGTACTCACAAATAGAGAAAAAAACAATGGGAGTAACTTTTGGGTGTGAAAAAATTGACTATTTCGTTTACGGCCGAAGAATTGTTATCGAGACGGACCACCGCCCCCTCCTAGCAATTGCGTCGAAAGGAATCGGCGATATGCCACCACGGCTTCAGCGGTTTTTCTTGCGCTTGTGCAAGTACGATTATTCCCTTCAATTCGTACCAGGGAAAGAGCTGCTGCTGGCCGATATGCTGTCAAGGGCGTCACCCAAGAAACCACTGGACATCACAGCCTCCGAAGACGAAGTAGAAGTTCATGCGGTTGGAGCGGTCACGGACATGGTGAGCAGAAAAACACTTAATCGACTTGTGGAGGCCACGGCAAACGATCCGGATCTACAGTCGGTTATACGGTAAATAACAGCCGGCGGTAACCTGGGTGGCAGCATGAAATCATTTGCGGCGGAATTGTCCCTGATTGAAGGCATTGTGTTTAAAGGCACTAAAGTAGTCATCCCAAAGTGTATGAGGGCGGAAATGCTTCAACGAATACATGAGGGACATTTGGGCCTGAATAAGTGTAAAGCAAGAGCTCGACAGCTAGTGTTCTGGCCCGGACTCAACTCCGATATCGAAACGATGTTAAAAGGTTGCACAGTCTGCCGGAAATATGCGTACCAACTTCAACGCGAGCCATTTTTGATGCGCCCAACACCACATTACGCTGGTACAGAGTCGGCGTCGACATCTTCCATCACGGCGGTAGTTCCTACTTGTGCGTGTATGATGCCCTATCGAACTTCCCAGAGGTTGAACGACTCAGCGACACAACAGCCCGCACTGTCATTGACAAATTGAGTGGGATCTTCGCCCGTTACGGGATCCCTGTGGAAGTTTGCAGCGACAACGGTCCCCAGTTCTCCTCTCACGAATTTGCTGTTTTTGCATCCAGGTACGAGTTCAAGCACATTACATCGAGCCCTGCATTTCCACAGTCTAATGGACTTGCCGAGAAGGGTGTTCAAATCGTAAAGAAAATCCTGAAAAAAACGCAAGAGACACGGGAAGACTTCTGGCTTGGACTGCTTTCCTACCGTTCGACTCCGTTGGAGGATGGTCGTTCGCCGGGTGAGCTCCTGCAAGGCAGAAGACTGCGTACGCGACTTCCCGACTTCAGCCAACAGCCAAAAACAAGTCTTCAAACGCCAGCCGCTCGACACCGGCGCAAAATCCCTACCGGCCCTCCGGAAAGGAGAAGTGGTTAGGATCCGTCACAAACAGTGGACTCGCAAAGCGCAAGTACTGGGGCCGGTAGCGCCGCGGTCATACCAGGTGCTTACCGAAGATAACAAGCTGCTTCGCCGCAACCGCAAGCATCTAAGTGCGACGTTGGAACCCTTCGAGAGCAATGCACTCGGAAGTGACGAGTCCGAGAGTGAGTGCGAGCTCGTCGACGAGCAGGGGCCCAGTCCAAGAAGAGTAGATGCTGCGCCATCTACGGACGGACACACTACACCAGCGGTGAGGCGGTCCACCAGAAACAGGAGGCCGCCAAACAGGCTTTACTACGATCGCAACTTTAACCAAGTGAATTCGTGACGCATTCCCAAGATTCAATAAACAAAGGAAGATGTATCGTACATGATACGCATGCGCTGTGCGTGCCAGCCTATCCCGAACCGACCGCTGCCGTTGACGCGAACACGTGCCTACATCGACCTGCCCTATAAAACCGAGCAGCTGCTATCAATAAACGTTCATTCTGTTCTTGCGTGACTTGGCCGTTACAGTGCTGACTCCAGTGGAGCTTGCCAGGTCATTATAAGAAATTGGCAAAGGCTTGGAACACCGTTTTTCGCCTGCGCTCTCTCACCCACAACTGCTTGGGAATCACTATAATGCTTTCCTTAATGCCTCGGTTTCTGAGCTCTCCCAGGTGATAAATCGGTTACCTTCTGCAGCTCCTGGTCCTGACCGTGCCACCTCTGCAATGATTAAAATACTGTTCGACGAATCCCCCAATGCTATATTGGAGCTGGTAAATTACTCTATTACAACCCCATGGAAACCCGGATGTATGGCGTGTTTCCAAAATTATGCCGGTGCTTAAAAAGCCAGGCGAAGGGTTGGTCTTAGACAACATTCGACCAATTTCATTGACATCGAATCTGGTGAAATTGGTTGAACGCGTGCTGTATGGACGAAACGTGCCCATTATTACTGAAAAGGGACTACTTAAACCCTGTCAGATTGGTTTCAAGCCTGGGTGCTCTATATGGTGTGCGCATACTGACCTCGAAAGCCGTGTCCGACTAGCGCGCCGGCGTCAACAGTATGCTGCGCTGGTAACTCTAGACATCTCGAAAGCATATGACAGTGTCGAACATGGGCCTCTGATGCACAGACTACGGGCTCTGGGCTTGCCAAGTTATTTTGTGGAATGGGTGTCAGCTTTCCTGGCTGACAGAGAATTTTATTGTTGTCAACGCGGAGTTTCTACAAGGAAATTTCATCAATCTAAAGGTGTGCCTCAAGGTGCAGTTCTCTCCCCTGTTCTATTCAACCTCTTACTCAGTTCGATTCCGACTTCCCCTGACGTGACTACGTACGTGTATGCAGACGATATAGCTTTCTTTGCTGCTGCGAGTGATTTACATTCTGTGTATATGGTTTTACAGTCATATTTAAATTCCCTTGACCGATGGTTATCTGAATTACACTTAAGTCTTAATGTAAACAAGTGCGCTTTGTTACCTTTTCCGGTTACTCAACAGGTAAAAATTTCATTGTCTTATCGTCATCATGTCATTCCTCAGGTACGTTCCCTAAAGTATCTCGGGGTAACTTATGACTCCTCTCTCTCTTGGCGGTCACATATAGATCAGGTTGCTGCGAAAGGGATTCGGGCGGTAGGCCTTCTGCGGAGGATGAGTAGCCCTCGCTGCGGTATGCGCAGACATGCTCTTCTGCTGATTTACAAAATGTATATCTGGCCAATCTTGGAATTCGGTTGCGTTTTGTTTTCTGGAGCAGCTGCATATAAACTGCGCCCACTTCTGCTCTTAGAGCGAGAAGCTCTGCGCCTGTGTTTGGGTCTCCCTAAATACGTGGCCAACAATGTTTTGTATCTGGAAGCGCGGGTGCCGTCTCTTACTGCAAGGTTTCGCCTTTTGACAGTACAAATGTTTTTAAAGTTTTGCGACTCGGAGCAGCATGCATCCGAGTTGATCTTCCTAGGGCAGCGAGCGGAGTTCTTGGGTGTCGGATGGTCTCGCCTTCAAACTCCCCAAATCTGTTTCGTTGAATCTTTGCTTGGCCCACTCAACGTGCGAATACCTGAAATTGTTCCGGTGCGGTCCATCCCCGCAACTGTGTCTATCATCTACGATGACATTTATCCATGTAATGCAAAATTACTGCCTTTCTCATGGTTAAATGGTATGTTGCAGGGTTATTTGTCGACCTTCAGCTCACATGTTGCAATTGCGACTGATGGCTCGGTGTGTGCAGAAAAGGCAGGTGTAGGTATTTACTCCCAGTCCCTTGACTGGTCTTTTTCTCTCCGTCTCCAAGATTTCACTCCTATCTATCTGGCTGAGTTTCTAGCAGTGGTTCTCGCTCTGCGCAAGGTACCAATTTCTTTATCAGCAGTAATAATAATTACGGACTCGTTATCTTTATGCACTTCCCTCTCGGCGTCCACTGAATCGCAGCTGCTCTTTCGGATACTAAAATTCCTGATCCCTCCACACATCACATCAATTCGATTTCTTTGGCTTCCTGGGCACAGGGGTCTTCTATTAAATGAATCAGCTGATGCTTTAGCGAAGGCAGCCCTGAGTGGACCGATTGTTGACCCGCTTGCAACAACTGCTTACATCACTGCGGCACGCTTTCGACGGTACACTGTAATGAACGAATTGGGCGCATCAGCGCTTACTTCCTTGGACGACTTCCAGCACCTACTGTTCCCTTGGAGAAGCTCAGTCTGGCGATCGCGCAATCTTGAAGTTTCCTTCACGAGGCTTCGTTGCCGGGTGCCGCAACTAAATTTTTACCTTTACAGGCCTGGTCTGGCGATCTCCCAATTGTGTCCGTATTGTGCGGAGCCGGAAACAATATAGCACTTTTTTCTTTTTTGCCGTCACTACTCATCGATTAGGAGGCGACTATTAGAAGTTCCAATACAGAATCTCAGTTTGCACCTGTCTTCTGCGGTTATTCTGTCTCTTGGCGCTTCTATGATTGGCCATACCAATGGGAATGTTTGCTCTGCCGTTCAAAATTATCTCCTAGAATCAAAACGTCTACCATCATGAGCTTTCGTCCTGCCCATCCCATTATCAGCTTCTGTATTTCGGTTTTTACAACCACTTATAGTAATCCCTACCCGTTCTTTGCCTTAATTTTAGTTTGTATGACCCCCCTAACCTCCTGCAACCACCTCGGCTACGGAAACTGTGCGATCCAAATTTTGGTAGGTCATCCCATGCTTGCCACATGCAACTGGTCATTTAAATAGTCACCGCCTGGTTATGGCCAATCCCCCTTGTGGGTATGTGCCATTGTGGGAGGTCAACAACAACAACAAAACGCACAGACGTTTCTACCCGGAAAGCAGCATCGCCATTATTAGTGATTTAGAAAGCGGCAATCTTCTAAGCAAAAGCCAACACATGCCAGGCTTAGCTCAGCAAAACATTCTCTAAGATCAACGACTTATTGCTGCAATCATAATGAGAGGTCGATATTAGGTGAGATTTCAAGACTTCATCACAACTTTTGACTCTGTAGCAGCAGCAGCGGACTTACACAGCAGGAGCAGCACCAGCCGTCGAAGATGATGATGCCGAAGTGCGGTGGAATTGAGGTCGCTTTGTATCCAGTAATTAACCGCCTGTGTCTTGGCCACTCCCCCGTAGTATGTGCCAGCAACGTCTGAGGCCTTCCTTCCTTCCTTCCTTCCTTCCTTCCTTCCTTCCTTCCTTCCTTCCTTCCTTCCTTCCTTCCTTCCTTCCTTCCTTCCTTCCTTCCTTCCTTGCTTCCTTCCTTCCTTCCTTCCTTCCTTCCTTCCTTCCTTCCTTCCTTCCTTCCTTCCTTCCTTCCTTCCTTCCTTCCTTCCTTCCTTCCTTCCTTCATGTGCCGGCGTCAAGCGCCGTTCGGCTCCACGCCATCAGACGTTCTAGCACTTCAGCCAGTAAGTAAATCATTTCCTTCATCGTGCCGGCCTCGTACTGACTGGCGCGACAAACTGGTGACCCGGACGTCCGCTCGAACACCCGTCCCCACCATGGCCAACGCCGACAACAACGCCCCCGCCATGCCCGGTGACGGACCCTCCAGTGCAGCCTCTGAGCTGTCCCTTCGCCTTCCCTACTTCTCGCCGGCCGATCCTCAACTCTGGCTCGCACAAGTCAAAAGCCAGTTCACTATTTGCCGCATTACCATCCAGGCGCAGAAGTTTCATCACGTCGCTGCGTCGCTACCACCTGAGATTGCCGCCGAAGTCCGCGACCTCCTCATAACTCCGCCCACCTAGGCCCCGTTTTACATGTTGGCTGTTGAGCTCATCAAGCGAACAGCCCCCTCGGAACGTCGCCGCCTGCAGCAGCTCATCTCCTCCGAAGAATCTGGGACCGCAAACCAACCCAGTTGCGGTGGTGGCTCCAGCAGCGCGTCGGTGTACCCCTCCCTGTCGCTTCTAGAGAAACTTCCCATAACACCACTAGAAGCGGCAAGTGGTGTCATTCCGGACAACAGCCGCTTATTCTTCATTCGCAGCCACATCTCGGGCCTCCGTTTTCTCGTCGACACTGGAGCAGAGGTGAGCTGTCCTCCCCTGCAGCGTTACATCCTCACCTTCTCGCCTCAATGGCCCATCGCTACAGGCCGCAAACCTTACCCCCATCGCTACGTACGGCGAACATGCTCTCACACTCAATTTGTGCCACCGACGTGTGTTCTGAAGGGTTTTCCTCGTCGCGGACGTACGTTACCCAACCCTCGGAGCTTATTTCCTGCGCCACTACAATCTGCTGGTCAACATGCACAGCAAGTGTCTCGTAGACGGCACGACGAACATCTCTGTTCAGGGCCTCCGTCTCCGAGAACCGCTTTCCAGTATACCCAGGCGACACCAGTCGGCCTACGAGATCCTCGTGGATAAATACCCTTCTCTGCTCCGTTCTTCCAACTTCTTACTGCCCGTCAAACACCAGCTCACGCATCACATTCTGCCCACTGGCCCGCCCACACATGTTCGAGCCCGTCGCCTTGCTCCAGAGGGTTTACAGGTCGTCCGCAACGAGTTCGAACACGTGCTGGAGCTCAGCATTATCCGACTTTCATCAAGCCCATGGGCGTCCCCTCTACACATGGTGCCGACAAATTCCCTAGGGTACTGGATTCCCTGGGCTGATTACCGCGCCCTCAACAACGCTAGCGTTCCGTACCGTTATCCCCTACCTCACATCGCGGATTTTACCGCCGCGCTGCATGGCGCTACAATTTTCTCTTAATTCCATCTCGTGAAGGCCTAACACCAACTCCCTGTAGAACCATCCGATGTACCCCAAACTGCAATCTTCACACCATTCGGCCTCTTCGAATACCTCCGCATGCCATTTGGTCTCCGTAACTCTGTCCACAGATTTCAACGCTTCGTGGACACAGAAAGGGTCTACTTTCTCCATGGCCTACACCGATGACCTCCTCGTATTCAGCCGCGTTGCCGAGCAGCACTTGCTACACCTCCGGCAGGTTTTTCTAACGTCTCTCTGATTACGGCCTGATCATCAACTGCGCAAAATGTGAATTCTGCAAGTCGGAGCTCGACTTCCTTGGCCACCGTGTCAACAGTTTCGGCATACGGCCTCTCCCATAAAAAGTCCAGGCCATTCAAGAATTTCATAGCCTGCCGCAATCCGGAAGCTCCGTGTATTTCTCGGCCTTATCAATTTCTAACGCTGTTTCATCTCTCACTGTGCTGCACTCCTCAAACCACTGACGGACATGCTTCAAGGCAAGAAAACAAACTCCGCACAACTGACATGGTCATCAGCTTCTCTGGATTTTTTCCAGGCCGCCAAAGCGAAACTATCCGACCTCTCTCTTCTTGCCCATCCGCGCCCTGATGCGCCCCTACGCCTCATGACCGACGCCTCAGACTCCGGCGTTAGAGCCGTGCTCCACCAGCTCGTGGATGGTTCTCGGAGCCCTCTATCCTTTTTCTCCCGCACGTATTCCGCTGCCGTGCGGCATTTCAAGCACCTCCTAGAAGGTCGGCAATTCCACAACGTCACCGACAGCAAACCACTTATTTTTGCCATCAAATCGGGTAGCGGAAAATTCTCGTCCCGTGAAATTCCTCACCTTTCGTACGTGGCAGAATTTACGACCGACGTCAGACATATGCATGGTCTTGAAAATGACCCGGCGGATGCTCTGTCACGTGTTACTGCTTCTCTCACCTCGAGTGTTCCACAACTGAACCTCGACTCTGCCGCCCTCGCAAAAGCGCAGCAACATGACTCGGAAGTTATGTACCTTTGCCAGAACCCTCGTTCGCTGGTTTTCCGTGAAATTCTCCTCTCTTCGTGCCCCTTTCCCATAATCTGCGACAATTCGGCCGGCACTCTGTGCCCTTTGGTGCCCTCTGTCTTTCGTCGTCTTGTCTTCGACGCCCTCCACGGCCTATCCTATCCCAGAATTCGCGCCTCGCGGCATCTTCTCACGAAACGTTACGTCTGGCCCGGTGTCAACAAGGACGTGCGCGCCTGGAACCGTGCCTGCCTGGCTTGCCAGCAGTCTAAAACTCAGGGCCACACGACCTCTCCCTTCGGCTCGTTCCCTCCGCCATCAGCCCGTTTTGACAACGTCCACATCGATATCTTGGGTCCCTGGCCACCTTCCGCTGGACAATCATATCTTACTTGCATCGATTGGTTCACTCGCTGGCCCGAAGCGTTCCCTCTGCCTGACGCCACCAGTGACACCATCGCCAGAAACCTCGTCGCCGGCTGGTTCTCCCGGTACTAGTTTTCATCGATCATCACCACTGACCGTGGCGCCCAGTTTTAATCTTCACTTTTTAATAACCTTATGACTTTACTTGGAACTTCCCTAATTAGAACTACTGCTTACTATCCCATCGCCAACGGTATGATCGAACGCTTCCATTGTTCGCTAAAAAACATCCCTCAAAGCCCAACACGACAGCACCAACTGGACTGACTCCCTACCCACTGGTTCTGCTTAGCCTCCATGCTAGAATGAAACAAGATCTTCGTTGCACTCTGGTAGAACTTGTTTTCGGCTCACCCCTGCGTCTTCCTGGTGAACTTTTCGAATCTACCGACTCGTCTACAAGTCCCGACCCTACCGATTTCGTGACGCAGCTCCGTTATTTTTGCCGCCATCTCAGAATGCCACATCTCCGACGCCAGTCTCGACCATCTTCGCATATTCGATCCGAACTCACGACTTGCACGCACGTCTTTGTTTGCCGAGACTCTGCCCGCAAGCCGCTTCAGCGCTCCCACGATGTCCCCTTGCGTGTACTCAAAAGATCATCGAAGCTCTTCGTCACCGACATTCATGGGCGCACTGACACCATTTAAATTGACCGCTTGAAGCCAGCCTTCATAGAAGACGCCCCACCCACTGGACCTATGCTAAGTTTGCTGGATATATGCTTCATGCTTGCATGCATGGACCTTCATGTGTGCTTTCTCTGCCCCAGCCGGCCAGCTGCCCTCCTCCGCCATCTTTCCCTGCCACTCCTCAGAAGCGGAGAGTATCGTTCTGGCTCCCAACTTCACCGGACTGCTTCACTAGCGGGGGGCCTACTGTAGCAGCAGCAGCGGCCTTACGCAGCAGGAGCAGCACCAGCCGCCGAACATGATGACGCCCAAGTGTTGTGGAATTGAGCTCGCTCCTCGCGCCGGCGTCACGCGCATTTCGGCTCCACGTCATCAGACGTTCTAGCACTTCAGCCATTAAATCAATTATTTCCTTCATCATGCCGGCCTCATACTGACTTGCGCGACGACGCCTTTAGAGATCACCATTAGGCAGCTCATCACAGTGCCACTGCAAGTACAAGGGAAAATACTTCATCCTTTCCCTGATACCTATGCAACAGAAAGTGTTATGCCGGCTGGAATGTAAGCAGCCATTTCAGAGAACCTTGATGCCCACTGAGTTGTATCGAAAGTAGCTGTGCTTGGTCTTCATTTACTTGTGTTTTTATTGCCACTCGTCTTTCACTTTACACATTACAGAAATGATTCTATAAAATACGATTATCTCACGCTGCCATCTGCCAAATGGATGCAAACACTATGCAGTCAAGTGTGTTATAGGCAGTCATAAGGCTTATCACGTTCACTGAAACAGTAAAGTTTATTCACTAATGTTTCATCAAAATACTTAAGGAAATGCAAATTAAGTTACAAGGATAATATTCTTTTTCGCGCTCCGGTGGCTAAATGGCCTTGGTGTCCGGCTTCGCAGCTCATCACTCGATAGCAGCCCTTGGCGAAAACACATATCATACCAAAATATATCATACAGTAACATAACATAGAATACCACACCATACCATGCATGCCACGTTGAACCATACCGATGCAAACCATACCGTAGAATCGAACAGTTTATTTTACATACCTTTCCATAGCATTGTAATGCTTACTTAGATGTAAAATCTTTTCTATTTTTCAGTGCATTACATATTGACTGCCAAAATATCAATCAATTTTGGTCATCTTCGAAAAAAATGCGGTTTTTTCAGACTATTGCACAACGCATTTTTAGTCTACTTTCTCAAAGCGGAGATACTGTGGCTGCTCCAGAGATGAACGCATAACATAAGCCGACTCATTTCAACTAATTTGAGATTTCTTACTGTACAACTCCGCTTAAAGCTGCAATACAATTTGCATGCACATACTGCATCGCAAACCGACATTGGTATGGTGTTGATTACACTTGACGTTAATTTTGTAGACATCTATCTGGTCTGATACCTTAAATATTCTGGAATTACCCCAAGTTACTGATACTACAAGTGCAGTTTCATTTTGAGGAACTGTTAACCGGCTTCGTATATTTCTACAGGATGGTGCACATTAAAAAGGACGCTTGACGCTTTTGCCCCAGATTTTTCTTTCTTTGGCATTATATAACAACTTGCAGTCTATTGAAAAGGCAGAGAAATAGACAATATTGATATAGTTCCGTATTTAGGCGTTATAAAAGGAAATAGCAGGCTCTTCCGCGTCCCGCCGCTCGAACATACTGCACGATGAATGCAGGTTGGGCGTATCATTTCCATCTGGAAGTAAATTGTGTACCGAATAAAAAGTGGAGTCGAGAACAAAGCCGGGGACTGAGTACATATCTTGAACTACATATTCAAAGGTCCACAACTCTCGAAGTGGTATACTTCTGCGTGCCGACGTTGAGGCAGGTGAATTTACAGGTCTGCCTGCAGACAAACTGTGTACCAAATGAAAATTGCAGTCAAGAAGAAAGGCGGAGACTAAGTGCACACCTTCAACTACAATATTGGAAGCTCCACCACTGCTGAAGTATTAGGTTACGCAGGTGGTCTAGAGTTTTTCTTCGCAGACAGCACTAGCATGGATGAAGCTATTCGCTTAACTGAGCAGTTTGGCACTGTTTCGGGTGCCCAAACGAACCGTTTCAAAAGTTGCGATCTGTGCTGAGGATTGTGCGGACCTACGACAGCTGAATATGCATGCGTGGCAGGGATGTGTATACAGGCGAAGTACTTTTGCGTACCATTAAGCGCGTACAGGTACAATGAAAACTATTGGAAAGTTGTCGCATTCTTGTTTCCTGTTTGTTTAAAGTATTAGTTCAGAACATCATCGATTTCATTGAGGCCCAGCACGAAGGTTTTTAAATTGTCATATACATGTGAGATATGTGCGGCATCTGATATGACATTGTACCACCAGGCTGCGGCAGTCCGGAAAAACTTACTGCGCGAAATCACTGGTGGTGCCCAAGTACCGTCGTGAGGGCGCCAGAAGGCGCCACGTGCTGGCGAAGTTAACTGGCGCAAGCCTGCCTCGTCGAGACCAATCAGTGTGTTTCAATTACCTGGTGGCCAAAATTTGAATTACGAAAGTCTCGGTTACTGGCGGTCGTGATGGAGCGACCGTTCTGACTCGCCTCTGAGCAGTTTGCTCGCTTAGTCTGCTGTTATGACCTTACACAATAGCGTCGACATAGGCGGAACTTTCGAGAAGTGCCGCGGCCGATCTCCCAGAACGCGATCGCTATCGGAAGCAAAATGCGAGATCTTTAGCCACAGAAAGAGAAAACACCACGATCTCCTAAGGATGCGCCGGGCGAGATATTTGACAACAGGAGAACCTCATCAATTGCGATTTCTTCTTGAGCTTTGAAACTCCGTCACCCGCCACACAGAACTAATTCGCAACCTCAATTTCATTTCCTTTCTTTTTCTCGTTTGACCTCTGGGACAATCGTCTGTGTGTATGTATAAAAAATACCAAAATGTATCACAAATTTAAAGCAAATGTATTGGCACATAACTGTTTTTAATTCTTTTGCGCGTTTAACGTTGTTCACGTGTCTAACTTATGCTTTGAATTTCATGTATTTTTTAACAGCAGGTCTTCCAGAGAGTTAAGCTTCCCATCATACGTGTGTATTAATATTTCTGTGTAGTTTTGAACAATTCTAATCATTCAATAAGACTGGAAACTTGACTTGCCCCGCATGATTTACTTTGCTATTTTATGAAAAATTCATTTTAAAAGAGCTTTGCTCGATGTTTCTTTACGCCTTCGAAGAATGCAGTGCTGAAATTAATGTTTAAAATGCGCAAGGAAAATATCCCCCGTGAATTTTTAATGACTTTCTAAAAGCGTTTTATTTTTATTCTCTTAAAGAAGATAGAGGGGATACTGCTGCGACAACCCCAGGAAAGAAATCATGTATGAAATTATCTACATCAAAAACTCTAAAGCGCTTGATTGTTTGTGTAGATCTCTGGTCGGCCATTCGCAAAGAAATATTTCACTCATAAACAGAGGGAATAAAATAATCTGAGCACGAAGCCCAGGAAAAGAAAGTACTTGGTGGCAATGGCTCCAGAAGCAGCGAAAGCACTTTCGATGTGCAAGACGTAATTATTTAGTGATTGGTCATCGGGCTGCTGCCCTTTTATTTGTATTTATTGTAAACGCGCATTTACTGATTTATTCGCTTAATTTCGCATATGAAAGCTGCGAATTGATGACATGCTACTTTCAGCGGAGTGGTATTACTTGTATCGGGACAAAAGTGGCTAAAATTTTCGCGTGATTAAAGGAAGGAAATTATGAAAGAGCCAATTATTTATTTCACGCCTGCGTATAAAGCAAATAATATTCACATCCCGTTTACGCTAACTGCTGACCTCAAGAAAAGCTAAAGGTGAGTTGATAAAACACGCTATGAGAACATAGAGAGTGCCGTATAAAATAAAGAAAACGACTGAACAAGGGTTAAGGCGAAGGTGAGGCAATAAAACCCGCTGTTACAAAGTAAAAGCTGCAAAGAAACACAAAGATCAATAGGCGTTAATTTAATGCGAAGGTTCGGAGAAAAACAAGTGTGTGAGCAGTTAAACAACAAAAAGCGGGATTAAGACAAATATTAAAAACAGGGTAAAAGGTTAAAAACATGGCCTAAAACAGGTACTACAAACCTAGGGTAAACTGTGCTTACAAGACGCGAGAAGTATACAAATGGTGGAAATTTACAGCGCAAAGAATGACGAGGACACAAGGAAGACACATAGGACACACGAGCGCTTTGTGTTCCATGCAAGGACAAGCAGTTCCATGCAACAATTCGGCGCTTGTGTGTCCCATGTGTCTTCCTTGTGTCTTCGTCTTTCATTGCGCAGTAAATATACATGATGTATCACCAACATACCGAGACTGACCCATTTGTGTACAAATGGCTTCCTTGAAAAGCGATTTTTGTCGGTAAAAAGCAAAACAGCGACGTGGTCACGCACATCTCACTTGATTTAATAATGTGAAATGCTTCCGCGACCTTTGCCCCGGTCCTCTCTATCCATGTGAAGAAAAATGTGTTTTCATAGACTAGGTTGCAAGGAACCTTTATCTTACCGTAACCCTTACCCTTTCATAACTTACAATTGTGAGCCAAGTAGCCACCCATGGCACAATTTATGACACACAATGTTGTCTTATATGAACAATTAAGAGGTCACTGTTTCACGTCATTATCTCGCTATGTATCTGGATGCTTATCAAAATTCCAGGAGACATGCATCAGTCAAGAAAGGTCAGACAGTGAGACCTTGAGGCGTGTGTTTCCTAGAATTTTGTTGTGAGGAGGGATGGAGAGCGCAGTGACTGCGAGAGATAGTGGTTTCCTGAAATGTTATTCATACGTGGCCATAGTTTTGGAATAAAAATATCGCAGGAGGCCACATACTGTAGCTGAAAATTGTAATGCATAAAAAGGTAAGAGTGAGATTATCAGAAAGGTTCCTTGCAAAAACCGATCTTTGAAAACGCGAACTTTTTGTTCAGATTCATCAACAATCGCGCCAGGGAGGTCATGGAAGCAATTCACACCAATGAAACTAGCTACATGCGAGTCACCAAACCTTCTATTTCGCAGTTACCAAACCAAAATTTTTTCCTGGAAGGCCACTCGTAAACTTCTCGAACCTGTTCGCGAGCTATTTTCCCCTTGCTTTTATTAATTGTTTCACGCCGTGTTTTCTTTATTTTACCGTGTCTTTCACTTTCGCCATACACGCACTTTCTGCTGTTTCTCTTCTCACATATTTGTTTCTATTTTCGCATGTTTTATCGCGTTTTTATTCCTGACCTTCGCCTTCAGGTTGCTCAGGCCGCTTGCTGTTTTTCACTTTACCATTTACGTGCGCATATAAAGTTCTAACGCTATGGCGTCAAGGGTGAAAAAGACAAACCGCCGTAGTTGGTGTTGGCATGTAGAGATATTCGTGATTAGTCGAAAGAATCGTGCCGTCTCAACCACCTCACTTCGCGCGGGTAATTCAATGACCGCACCACGACAGCTAGGTATAGCAATGATGACATCACTGTACAATTCCTCAGTGGTCTACAGGGCCATTACGTCATTCCGTCAGAATTATGTAGTGCATCTGAGGAAAGAAAAGCAACTGCATGAAAAAAGAAACTGGTCGAGTCGGGACACGAACCGCTGCCCCTGGATTGTGAGACTCTTCACACTCTTGTCATCAGAAATGAGGTGTTTTCTCTGTTAGCTAGAGAACGCTGTAATGAATATACCTAGGGGATTTCCTTTTTGCATCACGTTTTCTGTAATTTCATGTTAACAAGTTCTCATATCTAATTATCAGTTTTTCATGTTCCTGGCGTCATATGCATCTTTAAAAAACAATGCAGCATTCTGCGATTCTCTTAGTGCTTATGTAACAAAACCTCGAGTTTCAATATAGCGCTTTGCTACCGTTGTGAGTTAACCAAGTGAAGCTCGGCACAGCTAGTAGGCATACGCCTTGCAGCTGCACTACATCCAACCAAACATCTGAACATGTTCCATTCGCCAGCCCCTTTTACAGCCGCAACTCTTTTATATTGCGGATATATATTTGATCAGTATAAAGGGTCACCAGTTTTTTTAGTCGGACCTCATTTTTTTCCCTAAACAATTCCGGTCACTCATCTAGAAGCACATGAATACACTGGCTGGCTTGCCTGAGCGGCATGGAAATGGTAGACGTTGCCTCATGCCAAAAGTTGGACGAGTAGCTCGGCACCTCATTACCAGACTTCGTTTGGGTGAGCCGCACGTGCTGCCGCATTCAGACGTACCGGAGCAGCAGTATTTCAAAGACCTTGTTTGACTGTCCATACTAGCAAAAATTCCCCAGAAGGATAATCGTTAGGTTATCCGCGCCTGCGGGTAATGCAGGGAATTCTACGAACCTCGGAATACATCGCCTGCGCTAAGGTTTAGTCTTATTCTTCGCGATCTGGTCTTTTGAACTTGACCTCCAGAGGAGCCCTATACCTGTGCCCAATATCTCTGCCCCGAAGAACGAAGAACACATGTGACGACGAGGAAGATACAGCTGGCAGAACTGAAAGAGACTTCCATATATGTCTGGCCTTCCTCGGTGCCGTTGGCATCGGGGTCTCGTCTCAACAGATGTCCCCAACGTATCTCCGGCCAGTGCGCTTAAATCGCCATCGCCCCATCGTCTTCCACGTCCTAATCACAGCGCGGCCCGTGCAAACTCCAGTTTTGTGGATATTACAGGGGGAATGTAAGAAACATTTCCTTGTTGTGAATTTTTCTATACGGATCCCATGATCAATCAGTAGCACCAGAAAGGTCTGGGGCATCTATAGTTCAATGATATAGCTACATTTACGAATGTGACTGCTGCACAGAGCATCGCAGTTCTGTGGTGTCCGAATTTGGGACTCAACAAGCACACTCAGGCATGTAAAGAGCGAAAGCTATCTTGTGCATCGCTTTCCTGACGAGCGAACCATACATTCATTGCCTGTTGCATAACCGCAAGTACATCGTAAAGAAAAACTCGCGTGGTTTCTTCAGCTCAAGAGAAGCAAAGCTTCCTCCTCAAAAAGCATTGCTAATTTATAAGCCACCCCAGAAGCTTGAGTGCACCATTAACCGCTAAGGTAAATAGGTGAAACATACAAAGGACATAGTTTGGAACATCTCGATTTTTATAGAACACAATACCATGTTTAACTGCGAAAAGAAACGAAGACAGAGAACAAGAAGGCACGACACGGGCGCAGACTATCAACTGACTTTATATTCAAGGAAATGAGGCCTATATATGTATCTTAATTCCGCGGAAAGACAGGCTAAAAAACCGAAAACGCAAACACTATAGCACACTATCTTGGCTTATGTCGCGTGATGCCACTGTGATTACACACCTAAAAGCAATCACCCCACTGTCAAGCTAACACTCCATACCGGCTGCTTGCGCTAAAAAAACTGCGCAAAAAGGGTATCTCACTATCAATCAGGCCTACAGATGGTGATGCTACACAGTCATCTGATTCTTTCTTGATCAGGTAAGCTTCCACCAACTCCCTGCATACCTGATCCCTGTGTTTAAACAAGAAGCTGGTCTTGTTCAACCTTGGAAAACAATCTTTACACCCTTTGCAGTGCAAGGCGAGATTAGAGGAAGCTGCGCCCTTCAACGACCTGCGATGCTGTGCCAACCGCTCGTTAAAACATCGGCCCGTCTAGCCGATCTACTTCTTCCCACACGAGAGGGGAACTTCATACACGACTCCAGTGTTACACTCAGTGAACCTGGTTTTCTATCTGTGCGCTATCGAGCGCTCAGCTCCAGCACGATTGCTCTAAGGCTCGAGCTTCTTTCGCACAGCACTACAAATCCTAGCAAGCTTATTCTTTGCCGCGAAAATCACGTCCGCCCCGTATCTCGCCCCCACTTTTTTGAGCCCGTGCGAAATTCCATGGACGTATGGAATGCCCACCACTTGTCTACGCCCACCGTCCTGTTTTTTACTGGCATGGGCACTCCCCACCTTTGCCAGGATCCTTTCGGAGATCTGAGCCAACGCCTGCTGAGGATACCCGGCTTCCTTCAGCCTCTCAATCTGCCTCAAGAAGCTAGCCTCCACTCTGTGGGTACAGGATTTCCCGAGGGACGCTTTTAAGCAGGAAGTCGCGATACCCGCCTTGACGAGTTTGGGCCGATGTAATAACGAGCGGTTGGCAGAGCATCGCAGGTCGTTGAAGGGCGCAGCTTCCTCTAATCTCGCATTGCACTGCAAAGGGTGTAAAGATTGTTTTCCAAGGTTGAACAAGACCAGCTTCTTGTTTAAACACAGGGATCAGGTATGCAGCGAGCTGGTGGAAGCTTACCTGATCAAGAAAGAATCAGATGACTGTGTAGCATCACCATCTGTAGGCCTGATTGATAGGGAGATACCCTTTTTGCGCAGTTTTTTTAGCGCAAGCAGGCGGTATGGAGTGTTAGCTTGACAGGAGTGTGCACGTGGGTTTTGCTGTTTGTTTTGTATCTTGTCTCTGACGATGCGGAGATTGCTTTTAGGTGTGTAATCACAGTGGCATCACGCGACATGTGCCAAGATAGTGTGCGAGACTGTTTGCGTTTTCGGTTTTTTAGCCTGTCTTTCTGCGGGATGAAGATACATATATAGGCCTCTTTTCCTTGAATAAAAAATCAGTTGATAGTCTGCGCCCGTGTCGTGCCTTCTTGTTCTGTGTCTTTGTTTCTTTGCGCAGTTAAACATGGTTCCCTGCCAACTCGCCCAGTTTTCCGTTCTTATCAACACAATACGTTCGACAACCGGTAGGCGCCTAAATGGAAGGCTCTGTGAGTAGAGAAACAACATGAAAACAGACCGGAAGTAATTTGGCTTTGCACTGTAAGAAGCACGGTCACTTGCCTTTTGTCGAAAAATGTTCGACTATGGCACGTAGCAAACATAAGTTTACTCGCGACATTTTTGAAGCTGCCAAGGTCAACTCATAGTAAGAAAAACATTCCGTAAGCATGCCGTCTATCCCCTTGTCAAAAAAGAGTTCTTTCCTTTTTAGCTATTTTAGATGCGAGAGTTTTGATGTTTTGAATCATTCACAGGTAACCACTCATCTTTTTATTGTTGTTGTTAGCCTCACAAAATGGCACATACCCATAAGTGGGATTGGCCTTACAACCAGGCGGTGACTCTTTGCATTGCAGACTGCATGCGGCAAGAATAGGATGACCTAAAAAATTTAAATCAGTTTCTGTGACAGAGGTGGTTGCAGGTGGTGCTTTTACTTTTCCTCTGTTCCCTTTATTTTTATGGGTTCCTCCAGGTGCATGTGCCTTATTGTCCTTATGTCTCCCGTTCGAAATGTTTGTGTCCATATTCGTCCTTCGTGTATATTGAGCTCCACAAGTTATGTCGTCGAAAGGTACTCCTTAATGCAGTTCATATAAAAGACCTTTATTTGCGCAAAATAAATAACAAAGTCACAAACTATTAGATACCCTGACATTTCTTAACGTTGGGAACTTGCGTGTGTAAGTATATCTTCCACAATATTCCTTTGCTTCCAATCACTTTTCAAGTTCGTCCACACTTTGACTTTTTAATCATTTGCTGGCAATTTACAAGAGTATTTCTATTTGAAAAGCTCCATGCTATATAGTTGCGCAACGAAGAAATACAATACTTTTACACTCCTTCAAAATTCCAGCTCACGCTTTTTGCGTAAAATATGCTCTCATGGCTGTACATGGTAAGAATCATCTGTTGACGACTTAATGTACTTCAGAGGCTGCCTTCGACGTCTACCTATGACATTTCCTTCATAAGAAGCTTCGGTTCCATGAGAATAAACAAATAACTTCTTTTTCCTTTATTAGATGGCGACGGCCACCGGAATGTTTCTGAGCGTGTGCTTTGTGGTAGCAGTATAGGACGCAAATCCACTCTCTTCCTCATGAAAGCTTGAAAGCTAAGAGAGAAATGAGCTCTCATTTTTTGATAAAGTAATTGCTGAGCGCAGTGTCGGCTTTGCGACATTGTCAAACCAACTGATTTTTAATTTACTCAACAGTCTGATTAAAAAGCAAAACAATAATACAATCACTAGGCGAGCTTGTTCCTCTGAAAGCTGTCAGTCACCACATTTTCGGGCTACGAACATTTTCCGGGTGCTCTGCCGTAACTCTTACGCCCTTAAAACCACTTTCATAGCTTATGTTCACCAAGCCCGAGTGTTAAGTTTCTTCACTAAACTACCAAAACTTGTTCACTCTTTCACTTACTCCCCAACCGACGTTACTCATTTTTTCTGCTCAGACAGTTTAACTTGTGACTGAAAAATCACAACTGCGCTGAAAGCTGTCCACACAATACGAAAAGAACAGGATATACGCAGACATCTGTTTCCTATCATTTTTTCGTGTCATTCAGCTGTCCTTATTTCTGTCTTTCCTTCTTTCTTCCTTTTTTCTTCTTACTCTTGCCCTTCTTTCCTTTCTTCTTTCTTTCTCGCTATCTTTCATTTTTTTTCCTTTCCTATAGAAAATTTGATGATTCATGCCACTCTGCACAGTTTCCAGATGTTACTAGAGCATCAGTTTTTTAATAATATTGTTACGGCCGTAGGCTCTGAAAAATAAGACGACGAGGCATGGGGCTTGTGTGTCTGATGGACGAGAAGGACGAAGTGTATTCGGGTGCTGGACTTTATTTTATGGCTCGATCGCTGCCTTTTTCTTTATATATTGATTCTCTTCTTTAAATATATAATCTACCCGTTACATAACTATAAATAGAGGCTCTTGGCTACACTTCAGTGATTTACTGAGGCCTGATGTGGTATTTTTGCGTCGTCTAAACAGATATGTAGTCGAAGGCATATCTTTTCCTGAGGTGTTTCATATAAACTTGACGGAATGATGTACTCATTTCAAATCCACTCTCGCTTTCAGAGCTTAGGTATACAGAAAGAATCATCAAGAGACGGTGGATCAATTCTAGTTATTTATTGTAGTACTTGCAGCACAGTTCGGCATTTTTTTATAGCCAATGGAGGCTTCTTTAGCCACGGTACCATGAATCTTTGGTGTCTCTTCTTTGAGCTGCAGGCACAGACGATGTCGGCGCAGGCCGATTTAAGGTCGAAGGGGACAGCAGTCCGGGAAAGGGGGATCTCTCTGCCGCAGTCTTCCAGTCCGACGTGTTGTATAGATAAGCTCTGGAAATGTGCAGCTGGGAAGGAAGATCATTTCTCAGTAGCTGTAGATTGAGCATGCACGCCCGACATATATCCTTCCACTCTTCAAATATGCACGAATTTCAGTTTTGTAAAGTGACATACAATACCACTTAGCGTAAATTCCTGTCTACTAAGATGCTGTTTCAAAACATGCTCCAGAAATACTAAGTTGGCTAATCGAAGTTCAGGTAAAAGTGGTCAAAGGGCGCTGTGGGTTTCGCCAACCTGAAGACACGCTATACCATTATATTCTCGGTAATGTTCTTCAGAGAGGCCTGCGATCTGCTCAAGAAAGAATATTGTGTGTACGCGTATGAGGCCAATAGACAAGTGGACGATACATAGCGTTTCCTTTTTACATACAATCCAATTTTTGACGCGACAGCTTCACTACGCTAAGTAAAGCCGATTTCGCCGTGCGTTGCCGGTTGACCTTGAAGTGAGCCGGAGGTCAGGTGTGGCTATAGACCTTACTATATGTGCTCGACCATAGTGTCGCACCACTTCACCTTTGCCCTTATGATTCGCCGGTAGAAGGCGGTAGAATAGGACGCAGCTTTCATTGGGGAACCAACCTCTCTCGATGAACCATTTAACTGCCAGCTGCTTTCCACATTTACACTGCTCCCGAGCCATTATTTACTTCCTCTTTCTTTAGTGGTGGTATGTCAAGCTGCCGTGCGCTAATTCCTCTGTCATTACGTCCTGAACACATTGGGTTTTGTCTAGGTTTGTTCGGATCTTTTTCGCTACTTTTTTCATATTGTTATTGAAGATACCCTCTTGACTTCACCGCATACATGTGATTTTTGCAAATGCCTAGTTTTCTTTGAACCTGTTTCAGGCTACCTCCTTCCTTTTAAGCATGCTCGAGTTCTCTTGTATTAGTGCGAAAGCAAGCGAAGCAAAGTTAACTTCGTTGTGTCTGAAACAAATAAAATAAAAATTGCCGCAACTGAAATTCGAGCCAGTGGAGGATGACACGTAACCTAGCAAAGCCAAACCATGGGCCATTAAGGGTAAACACATGCTTTTGCATGTCTACTCGGTTTAACAAAAGGAAAATCCTAGCATTTTAATACTTCTTTTTGAACCTTTCGCTTATTGACTAGCTTTGATAAGTCTGCCATATATGCTCGGTTTGTGGGGTTAGAGGCTTTTATGTGCTGGCGCTTCTTGACTTTTATTTTGAGAAAGCTTGCTGTTATTCAATGTAACTATCTAGGTGCCTACTTCTACTGCGCACTCCGCAATGATAGTCGCAAGATTAACGTTCATTGCTTGAACGTTAAAGTCGGCGGCCGTGGTTGAAGCCGATAATTTCGGTTGCAGCGAGATCTTGAAATCCTCTACTTTCCCTTTTACCGTTAACAATTTGATGGGCTTCTTCCTCATTAGTTTCTTCCGTTCCCTCTTCAAGTGTAGGCTAATTCGGCACCTTACCATCCTTGGGTCGCTACATCGCATCTTTCCGACTACCTCCACATCCTGCACGATACAACAGTTAGCGCAGAGTATTACCTCTATTTAATTTTATCGATGCATTCGAACTCTTCCGTGTTCACTTCTTGTTCTCCCGTTTGCGGCAGAAGGTTGTACACAGACCATTTTTCTCTGCGAACTCTACTAATGACTCCTCCTTCTAATCCGGATCCTATGCGATAGTCGCCCACTGCCTGCTTCATGCCTACCTGGGCTTGAAATCACCCACCAGTACGGTGCGCTCTGTTTTTCATTGATTACTGTCGATTCCATGTCCTATTCCGATGATTTGGTTTTCATGGTGATACAGATGAACGATGCGCGCAAAACATTCGACGAACCACATAGACGAGAGAAACACAAGGATTGGCGCAACTTGGCACTATGTATTCTTCATATGTCCTTCTTACGTCACTAAGTCATATGACATCCCGCTTGATAGAACAAAACTGCTAGACTATACTCAATGAATAAGCTTATATCGTTCAACGTTTTCAGCTTGAATGCGGCCTGTCCGCAGCCAAAAATTCTTTTCACCGCCCTCTGCGTCACAAGTCTGACCGCCGCCTTGATCTGTTGCTCCGCAGCCGCTGGTGACTGAGGGCCAAAGGCTAATTGGTGTATTCGCATAGGAGGTTATTTTCAAATACTACATTTTGTATGCAGCCTAGAAATTTTCATGCAGAAAGCTCAGCGCAAACTTCTTTAGGGGTGCCTATGGATGATATTTCCTTTTATTACATTTCAGTAAAGATACTTACTTCTTCATGATTTTAATGTTGCCATAAATGCAGACGACCCGCGCACAAGGATTGTTGAAGACATCATTTTCCCCGTTGTAGAGACGATAGCCTTGGTAGTCACAGGCACCTGCAAGGTAGTTCCTCTGAATTCTTCAGTTTCTTAGTATCTACAACGGCAACGAAGCGAACGAAATTCAATTCCAGGTTGCATTTTTTCAGAAGTGGCTATGATCAAAATCCATGTTCGTCCTTCTATTGTATTGGCTCAAAAATACATTGCGTTATTACTGAAACAGCAGCTGACCTGTAGTCGTATTCGCTTTTGTTTGCTGCTGCCGATCGTCTTCATGAGAAGAACATTGTACGTGCATCATTGCAGGATGTAAGGGCACATTTTATAAGCCATTGTGATTGCCTCCCGCTTGAAAGTTCGCCGACGCAATGTCATTACTGCACCAGAGAAGTTTATCACAACGCTAGTGTATGGCCCTTGGTTCGATGTGAATGGCACGTTTTATGATTTCAACCTAAAATATCGCCTTCATTTTCTCGTTTCTCTATTTGAAATAAGAGCCGAGTCGCTTGAATTCACCACGTCATCACGACATGACGGATTGAACCACTTTGGAGATATTCCGTACAAGAAAAGATGGGCACTCGTCGCGCCACAGCCGTAGTATTTCTTTTTTAACTGGGAGATCCAGTTAGCCGCAGGCTTTCGAACGGGAACCTTGATTACGCAGACTATTTGAAGCAGCGAGAGAAAACGAGAACGATGAAGAACAGAAACAAAAGAACAGACAAAGATAACTAGCTGTTGGATTTGTTGGTTTTGCAAAGGACCGAAAGTGGATGGAACATCAGGTGAGACGCTTGGTCCAAACATCCCTCTTTGTGCGTCGTCCTGTTTGTCTCTTTATTGCCGACAACACAATAGCTACAGCGCTAGTGCTGTTGTTTGCGTTTCTTAATTGTCTTCGTTTTATCGGGCTACGTTATATTTTTGTGGTAAGCAAGCACTTGCCGACATCGAGATTTTATGCAAACTTAATTACCCACTCCTTCCCGAGAATAAAATGTAGGCGGAACGTGTGCACGTCTGCGCAAGGTGGAATCTGCGATAGTTTTGGTGTTCAACTCGTGTATCGTGTGCTTAACACGTGTACATGGATAGTATATTAACCTTTAGCTATCGCTTTTTGAAAGACGCAACCAAAACTACAGTTATACACAGAACACTCTGCTCGACTGAACTAAATGTGCAGAAGTCGGCCGACAGGGGCAGCATCAAGCCGAGCGCCGTTCACTGCTATCATCTCAAGGCAGGCACCGAAGTAACACAAGCTGTCGGGATAGCTGGTGTTGGATCATATTCCTTTTGCTTCCCTGAATTTGCTCGCGCTGCCGAAAATATAGTAGCAGAGGTCGCCGCGTGGCAGCGGTAGCGAATAAATAACTGCTAAGAAATTTAACATACCTGGACGCCAATACTTCCCGTCACAGTCGAGTACTGCTGATGTCAGAAAAATAGCGATGAAAGAAATTGTGGTTCGCATCTTGCCGGTATTCGTCAAATGATCTCTGTATCTTCTCGAATGCGATACAGATGAAACCACATCGCATTTTTATAGCTTGGTTTGGGCAGGAGGTGCAGGACGCCAAGAGGGCAACGAATTTAAAATTAAAAAAGGAACAGTTGACATTCTCTGCTTTGTAATCTAAAAATCATATAGATCTTTCGAGACAGCCGGGACAAAAAGATCATTAAAATATATGTCAACCGCTTTTCTGTATTGTTTATCTCTAAAACAGGTGCTGAGTTTTCATTTGCGTTGCATTTGTGGTTGAACATTTTACGACAATTAATATCAATATCTTTAGACCCTTCCCTCTATGATGCTCTTCTGTGTTCTTCGAGTGTGAAAGAAAATAAATTTCTCAGATTTAAGGTTGTATTGCATTTTAGAAAAGCTAATATCTGAGTAGATCGCTTCTCGGCCTTTTGGTTGACCTGCTGCGAAAATTCCAGCGGGTCAGCATCGAGGCAATCGTTGTTGGAGCGCTCGGCTCTTGAGACCCAAACAACGATAAAGTGATGAAGAGGCTTTGTAGCAAAAGCTACTTGCGCCTCTTCAAGAAGCTGGCGGTGAGCGACACCATCGCTGCTTCATGCGAAGTCTATTCCAGACACGTGGCTGCAAAGTGAGGGGCTCGCACCTCGGTGGACCTCAGCAGTCGCCAGTTGGGAAGACTTCAAACACACACAACAGCACACTCACACCACACGAATAAAATTTACGGACGAGACTTCCGATAAAGAGGAACAAACCATAATCAGATATGCAGATGAGAACTAGGAAATGTCCCGAAACATTTCTGAAAAAACTCTGTTCTTATCAGCTTAATATATGATAGGGGTTCTGATTGGGTCCTTGATATTAATCTTATTTTTGGAATGCGGCAGAGTGCTTGAGGCTGAGTAGATCATGCACATTGTTTCTGCCGGTTTTTATTTTGAATGGTCTTCTCGCGTTCTTCCGTAGGGTCTATTTCAAACCATTCCGCTTATCACGGACGCTCTGTCCAAAATGGATGGACTTTGGGAGAGGGGTTCCAGGCTTGTGTATTTTCATCGCCTGTCCTGCTGGAGAGCGCTATTAAGTGCGCGTCAAATTTAAGCTGTCCGTATTTCTGCCTTGCTCTTTTTCTTCGCATTTCACTTTCACCGTGTTTCCTTAAAATTTTCTTCCCTGTAATTATGTCTCCCTCCTACCTAGCTTCTCTTCTCTGTAATTTAGCTCTGTACTTTTTTTGTTTTAAAGTATGTCAAATTAAAGATGCAGATTGCTGGTATGCCGTAAAATCCTCGACTATATGTAAAATTAACCTAGCTGGTCAATCATTATGTCCAGAATCTTTATAGCAACAACTAATTCACAATCAATGAGATCCATTTTTCCCTATCAATTTGCAAATTTTGTTCGCTGCCAAAATAATTCTGCCTATTATGAATGTAGCCTTGCAAAGGAACATACCAGGAGCTCACGAACCGTGCACATGTTGCGGAGGTCGATAACCTCTGTAATAACCCTTTATGACCTACACTCTTGTGAGTAAATAGAGTTGGGCCTGGGTACTTCATATTACCAGGGCCCAGGTACTTCCTAGTACAAGGGCCCAACTTTAAGAAGTATTTTATATTTCACAACTACGATACTTATAGAAAAGACGCCATACTTATAGAAAAGACGCCTCAGGGAAATAAACTCAAAAACGTTCCAGATGTGAACGATAGGCGGAGCGTCCATTTATTCCGGGCTTCGATCAGGGCTTCAGCCAGTCACATATAAAGCACCGAACAACGAGTGCAACCGCATTCTTGAGCATGAGTCTAAACCTTTCTAGAACAACAAGCACATGCATTATAACCATGCTCTCAAAGCCTGCCAGTCAGCTTGTCTCACTCACATCGTTTCTACGTGAAATGTGTGATTTGCGCTGTATCTTCAGCAGTGCAATCTGCGGCCTCCTTTCTGCGCTTTCTACGTACTCTACTCATTAGTTTATTGGCAGAAGTTAGACGGCTTGTTAGGCTCCTTAAACACCTGTCTTACATCAAAAGCATTTTAAACCTATCTGAAACATCTTGCAGAGTAAAGAGAACCCCTTTTTTCCCCAAATATCTTCCTGTGCTCTAAACGAGATTACTGAGAAAAACCTTCATAGATCTCTATGATCATGAGCATTTGATCTTGAAACAAATACCCTAAATGTGTTGTGTGCATATCTAAATGTCACAATTTTCGCTCTGTGACCGCTGACTTTGATAAGGGCTTTTATTTACCATTTTTGGTGTATCCGCTCTATTGTCACTTTAATAGTGTCTTCGATAAAAAAAGTCTCAATTTTTTTAGGGGTCGTTTTTCTTGCCACGCTTTCTAATGCGTGCTAATTGTTTTGTAGAGCACTTATGTAGTGCCTGTTGCACCATTCAAGGGCATAATAAACGGTGATTACAATGCACTTGCTGCTGCTCCTGATGATGATGATGATGATTATGATGCAAGGGCTGCATTTTGTTAGAGGGAAGGTATGAACGCGTCATAGGACTTATGCCACCTTTGTGTCGCGCTCTCGAATAGAGCCTATGCGTCGATATTTTCAGTTTCTTCCTCCTGTCTATGACGGAAGGAATCTTATGTAATTTTTGTCTCTCAATTTCTTTCTCAAGCTTTCTTGTTACAAACGGCAAACTATCTCTTCCCACTAGCTGCGCTTAAAAGATCACATTGTCCGCCTTCGTTTTTTGTTTAATCAAATGGAGATGGTGGCGCCGGGAAATGGTGAGGTCTTCATAAAAAAGTAGTTGACAAATTCCAGTACCACACCATTTGCTTCTTCTTGCAGCAATTTATGGCCCCTCCAGAAGGCCCTTGACAAATGTTTTGATTCAGCTTTTACGTCCAGATACTGATTTACCGGGCGACAAAACTCTGTTATGTAGACAAGAGTCTATTTAAGAGTACAGCTGATGGTTATTCAATCAGACGCAAAATCATTTCGTATCCTTCCCACTTCGCCCTTATCTGCTGAGAGTCGGATTCGTTCGAAGGGGGAGTTTGTGCCACTGTCAATTAGCTAACTCCTGGCTCACCAACCAGGGTCCATTGCCCTTTGCTTTGGTTGTGTCGTGATACTGTATTAATTTACAACATACTTCTTTTTCTCCTGGGGCAGGCCCGAAGTTCACGACCTATAGTGCGAGATTTCTACCTGTAATGGTCGTTCTTAGGGTTCGATGCGATATTTCTGCGCTAATTGGGTTGTTTAGTCTTTGTAAAACCAGCATGAAAGATCAATGCGCACAACCACCGCGTTCAATGAACTCTCTGTACAGGCATCCAAGCGTTTTACTGTATAGTCAGAAGGTCGATCTTGCGCACACTCAAAGCGCACAGCTCTCTGTACAGAGAGTTCGTTGAACCATCTTGTTTCGCGTCTCAATCTGTCATGCGGCTCTTCCAAAGGCTAAGCGGTCCCATGAACACAAAAATATCTCACTGAATCCTAACAGCAACCACACAGGCCCAAATTTATTAGCATATAATTTGCCCTTCATGCATCCTCTAAGAATTCGCTTAAATATGGAGTAAAAGAACTCAGTATCAGAACAAAATAAAAAGAAAGATCAGTAGACTCTAGTTCCTGACCCAGGGGATATTTCATTGGCAGCGACATAATTGTCCACTTGGCGTGAAGCAACGCGTGGACAGATAAGGTCCGTGTATGAAGTATCAATTTTTTTTTTGCGGCCAGATAGATGCACACCTGCTGCAATTGTTTTAATGAACTGTTGTAAATAAAGTCGAGCTTTACGACCGCTGTTCACATAGAACATTTCTAGCACGCCTTTCTGGAGAGGTCATATAGGCATTCCAAGGGCAACCAAAAGGTGAGGCATCGGAATGTGTAAACAACTTGTTTATTAAAATACCACATAGGTCGCTGGAGCTTACGACTATAAAAAGGTAGTTGGGCATTTGTTCGATTTTAAGCACAGCTGCTCGCGAGGGATGGCTCGGCCATTTGAAAAAAGAAAAAAATCATGAGAAAGTTGATGGAGAAAACACCGCATAGGACAGGCCTCACGAAATTCTAGAGGAGGGACGACATTGCTTCGACGCATTGGCTCGGTTCTGTATTAGAGCGCCAAACAAATGTCGCATAACTTCAATTTACCGTTTGTACCTCCTTTCTTGTCAAATGCCGCAGTCGCAGTAGTTGGATGAACCTCACAACGAAAAAGATGCAGAACATTTCGCAGAGAAGATTACAGAATCCTAGTTCGACCCACAATTGGAAAATTGCTTGATCATCATCCTCAGTCTGACTACGCCCACTACAGTGCAAATGCCTCTCCCGTGTCTCTACAATTAAGCCTGTCCTTTGAGAGCTACGGCCACCGTATCCCCGCAAACTTAATCTCATGTGCACACGTAACTTTGTGTCCCCCCTGCTGCACTTTCCTTCTCATGGAATCCACTCCGTTACCCTTAAGCACCAGCGGTTATCTTGCCTACGATTTACATGCCCCAAGCCAATTTCTTATTCTTGATTTCGACTAGAATGTCATCAACCCGCATTCCTTCTCTCAACCACTCTGCCCTCTTCCCGTCTTTAAACGCTATATTTGTCAATTTTCTTTCCATAGCTCGCTTCGCTGTCGTTAACTTCGGCTGAACTCTTTACGTTAGCCTCCACGTTTCTGCCCCGTAGTTGACTGCTGGTCAGATGCAGGCGTTGTATACCGTTGTATACTTTCATCTTAAGAGGAATCGGTAAACTGCCATTCGTGATCTGAGAGAACCTTCCTTATGCACTCCACCCCACTCTCATTTTTCTAGTGATTGCCCCCTTTCAGGTCCGCATCAGTGGCCGTTACCTGGGCTACGTTGACTCATTCCGTTACAACTTCTATCACCTCGCTGCCAATTGTTAACTGCTGTTTCCTTGCAAGGCTGTTAGCATTACTGAAGTTTTCTGCATGTTCATTTTTAGACCTACAGGTCTGCTTTGCCTGATTGATCACGCTTTGCCGTTCATCGCCTGAGTCACTTATCAAAACAATGTGACAAGCAAATCACAGATTATTTAGGTATTCTTCATTAACTCTTGTCCCCAACTGTTCCCAATCCAGGCCTTGGAACATATCCTATAAACAGAGGGTGAAGAGCATTGGCGAGGTCGTGTCTCCCTACGTGGTACCCTTCCTTAACGAAATTCTAATGCTCGCTTTATGGAGGACTGAAGTAGCTGTGCAGTCGGTATCGATATCTTCTGGTATTTTAAACAGAGCCTTTCTACACCCTGATTCCGCAATGGTTTTAGTACACCCGACGTGGAGCTGGGCTCTAGAGCCCAATTGATACCACTACAATGCAAACGTTTCGTGCACTACTCGTATATCGAAAAAGCCCTCTTTTTAGCCATGTTTGAGATCTGTGCCGGAGCTGTCACAGAAAGTCCCGGTTAATAAAAAGCCTCGAGCGCACTCCTATCAGAAGAGAAGAGGGCGACGATATCTGTGTATGTCGAAAGCCTAATTCGGCAGCAATGGGCTAATCACAACTGATTAATAGCTTTGTATTCTGCGTTAATGAAAAATAATTGGGAGACGTATAACGCTAACAATGAAGGCAATGCTGGGAAGCCCCGTGGAACAGATGAGTTAATTGATATTGCTTTGGTAAGCACTTGATTAATGATGATTCGTCCTATGAACTCATTATAATGTTATCCTATGCATCTTACGAATACGTCACCACAGTTTTCAAGAACGAAGATTGCAGAAGAAAAGCAGCTCTTCTTAACAAGCCTTCGCGAGATCATTGTTAATAAGGACCACTTTCCCCGCCTCACATAACATAGTTTCCAGCATCGAATACGCTTTACCCTTCCAAGAGTGGATACTATACGGTCTCATATACTAAAAGTTTGATGCGATTTAGTCAAGTATAATCCCACTAGCTGCACAAAGAAAAAACTGACCTTCGCAAAGGTTTTGCAATCGTCGTCATGATCATTTCTTATGCCCTTAAAAGGCCAAAGGAGAATACATAAGGAAGAATATTTTAAACGCAGCCGGTTGCACATGAACTCCACTCGACGTTCCAAAGCCTTTAGCTGGCCAATGTAAAAATGGGTATTGAAAAACAACACGCAGAAGAATTCAGGACTGCTATTTACCGCAGTCTACATTGCAATGACAACGAAGCGGATATATAAGCAATACATAAAATGTCACTGAGCCACAGAATAAAAATTTGTACGTTTGCTAAGAACAGAGTCATGGTGTTTGTTCATTGGTCCAGTAGCAATATATATACTCGCGAAAAATACATACTCGCGAGTCGAGAGACGCGTTACAAGAGCTATCGATTCTAGCAAAAATTAGGGTAGAAGACAAACTAAACCGGTGCGTGTGGTGAGACGTACTGTAAATATTCTGGAATAAATATCGTACTGTGAACATTACGTGTTCATGCGAAATAACAAAGAGAAAATGAGCACTTCATGTCAAACACACCAGGTGTTCTGCTGCTATCGATTTGGATATATCGGGCATAGTTCGGGATATATCGCAATATATCGGGCATAGTTTGAGGGCGAAGGTTCCAAATAATGAACGTAAATTCTAGTACACGATACAGCGATTGCAGAGAGCTAAAAGATCAGAAAAACAGTACCCAGCCAAGGAGGAAGGCGGTTCGAATCCTGGTGCCACTAGACTTTTCACCAGATAAAAAAGAAAAAAAAATCGTGATGACGGAGTTGGAAACCAGAACTGTTGTGCGCCCTGGAACCGGCGCCCGGAGGCGACCGCGCTACCTCTATCCAGAACGAGGTAAGACCGATTTGAAGCAGTAAATACCACCACCTTCTGTATGACGGCACCAATAATCCCCAGACTTCATACCCCAGTGGCTGCGGACCACACGCCAAGGTGGAGGTCGGGCCGGGGATGCCAAACAAGGCGTTAAGAATATCTGGCTCGATAGAGAGGGTCTTAGGAAACTGAATTTGACAACATTCAGAGTTAGTTTTTTTATCTAGTAGCGGACCAAGCACTGCAGCTATAGAAACTAGCAGATATTAAATGGGATGTCACATGGCTTGGATAGATGAAACATATACATTGTTAAAAACTTTGAAGGTACTGTGTTATAATGATTTAGTGGACCTGCAAGAATGGGCTCAGTGATTAACAGTAAATAAGGACATAGCGGTGAGCATATATTAATTCGAGAGCATTATCGTGATTGTGGAATTTGTAGTAATAATCCTAATAAGAGGATTTATAGATATTTGCACACGCGTACGTACTTGATTCCAGGCATGATAAGTTAGGAAAAATGTTCTTTAAAATCGCGGAAACATCAATTAGGATTTTAAAAAATGTAGTACACCGTCCTGTTGGGCGACTTTACTGCCAAAAGAGGCAGGAAGCAGGCAGGCGACAAGGCAGTGCAGGTTTATGGTATAGGTTCTTGGAAAAACTGTCGAGGAGTTATACCTTCACTCGCGACAAGTAAACCGGAAGTGGACTTGAAAAATCACGAACGGCGACACTAAAAATAAAAGACACGTCTTGCTGCGCTCATAATCTGGCATTGTACAGTATGAGGAGCTGCTGGCAATATGCGATGTAGTGATGTAGCTCTTCGACAGTTCACTGCCCGCCACCGCCTCCACGACCACTTATGCACGGGACGCCATCACCCGCGCCGACGTCGCTCGTATTACAGCTCGCCAAAGGTTGTCTGCGTCCCAAGACTCACAGAAACGCCGTCATGACTTTAGCCACCGCGAGGTCACCTACCCTCCGATATCTCTTGTCTTATTTTGGGACCCGTCCCGCCGTGTGGGCCTCTGTGAAAAACTTTTTCCCCGCTATATGGGCTTTTACCGTGTCGTACGTCCTGTGACCATGGCAACCTAACCTACGAGATCCCAGCGCTGCACCCACAGATCCTGCCCGCTCCATTCCGTACCGGCATCGTCCATGTCTCCCGCCTCAAGCTTTACTACTCGAACTCTGCCTTGCGCGTCTGGTGCGCATTGGGACTGTGCGTTTGACGTGGGGCGAGGGGAGGGTATGGCTAGGTACGTTTGGAGGGCGACGAAGTGTTCTGAGAACGACGACAAAGCTGTGGTGCGCTGTTGTTATATTTTGTGACTGGTTCGTCTGTCTCAGGCCCTCGGGCCTTGCACTCGCTGAATACCTTTGCTATCACGTAACATTATGATTTTGGCGGCTCGAATAGTCAGGTTTCATCCGAGCACGGAGAAGCAAGGAACAAGCACATCATGGAGTTAACAGTAAGGGGGAAAGTAGAGGAATATTGGTTCTGGCTAGAGAACAGGCAGTTGGCTTTAACGGAGAATGATTAACTTTTTTTAGAGAGTCCATGGTCGAGAGAGGGAAGGTAGATTGGTTGTTGCTACCACATAGTGAACAACAGAGGGGAAAGCTTCAGGAAGCTTGCCATCGTTTCGACAAGTAGATGACTTGTCTTCAGCCGGAAAAAAGCGTTCACCACACGTGGGGCTTATATATGGTCTTCCCTTTGAGGGGGAAGGTCCGGTGAGGGCGAGGAGGGCGTGAAGTGGGAAAAGTTTACGAATGGGGTGAGAGAATCTTGTCCAGACATGATGGCTACTAAAGACATATAAATAGTAGACCTGCAAAACTGTGAAATGAAATAGGTCAGCTCAGCAGAAAGGAATCCGGGGTCTGGGGAGATAGAGAACTCGAGCTTGAAAGCGTGTGTGTCCACGCCTCGGGAGCTGCGAAAGGTGGTATGGTGTGACTGGTTGGGCTAGCATAAAAAAAATTGCACTACTGAGCACTAAGGCCGAACGAAACACCGGGGGAGAAAAAAAAGAGAAGGTTGAAGAAAAAACACCCCAAGTGGTAGGAGTGAGTGTGAGAGAAAGAGTTTCCTGAGAGTAAGGTGCCCTTAAAGCATTGCAAGCATTAAAGCATCATTCAAGTCATGATTTTCTTTTTTTGGCTGGCGAGTTGGAGCAAAAAGCGGGTAATTGTCCTGACGTGGAAATCGCTGTTAACGTTGTCACGCTCGCAAGGAACGAGTAAAGAAACGTTTCCTTTTAGCTTCAAAGCTTCTCAATTATATCATCACAGAGTAATAGTGAAGCAGGCGTTGGCTTGGCCGGCACTGTTGTTAGGTATCACCGTCCAGAACAATTGAATAAATTATCACCGTCGCATGCGTTTAGGTGTTGCCAACGCTGCCGGCTGGGACATTTTAAACATAATTTCCACGGAATATGAAACACAACGAAGAATAAAATAGGATTCTAGGTCTTGCTACGCAGGCAGAAAAATATACCTTTGATAAGACCGCAACGCGCCCTGAAGATTCTTCTTGGTAAAAGGAGGGTTGACTGTACGTTAAGGTCAACAGACTTAAAATCTGGGTGAGTTTGAGGCTCTTCCTGAGGTTCTTGTTAGCAGGAATGTCAAAAAGACGCATGTCCTGGGTATGCGCTATGCGCCTTTGTAGCGTTTGGGCCCACAAAACTATCATGATTCTTTAAGGTACTCATCGCTAGGGACGGCGTTCCTTGATCGTCCTGGCCACAATTGTTTTGCACTTTAGTTTATCTAGACCCCATGCTTGAAACGGATCATTCGTGGAATAAAAGTGGTGCAATCTCTTGATATTTTGAATGAACTTTACAAAACTGAAATCTGTAATGTGCAAAAAGGGGTGCACCAAACGCCTGCGTATCCTAGGGCCATTAAGAACTTATATCTATTCGCAGCTGCTCAGACCCAAACAGCCCGGAAACGGGACCACAGAGAGGAAGACTGCGACTGAAACCTCCATCTTATCCCGGATTTCTGCGAACACCGTTAACCCTAAATGAAACAGCGCCAGCATCGCCAGTTCCGGCAGTTTTAGCCAGCGGCATCATGCAATGGCTCCGAAAGAAGGCTGTATCTCTTACTAGATAAAGCGGAAAAGTGCTGCTAGTACTGCAATAAAAAATGAACTAAAACAGGCCAACCGTCTTTTTTTAAGTCTTTGTGAATACGCATGCTCAGACAATGAGAATAGCGACTACATTATATTGCCTTGTGTTAAACGCTGTAGGAAAGATATACTGTCTAGTGGCTTCTTGCTTCAATAGGGCTTCAAACTACCTCGTTCCAATGAAGCTCATGTAAGTGCACCAAAAACCGACATCAGTTTTATTCAAGAAGCCATGTTCTAGTCATCACCATGAACTCTTCACTGGTTACCCAAAAGTCAAATCTTGATGCATGGAAATACCGTCTGTTAGTTTTCCTTCGTTGATTGCTGTCGCAATCGTGGATTGTTTCGACCACTGAGTGAATGTTAAATACCCTTGTCTGAACCCATGTTGAACAACATCCAGCACATTATGTTCGTCCTGGAAATTGGATGCTTATGAATGATGTGTTATAATAATTTTAACGTTGTCAAAGTTAATGAAATATGGCGATAATTTTCAATACACGTCCTCTCTGCACTTTAATACAAAGGCTTAATTCTAGCAGTTTTCCAATCACTCGGTAGAACACCTTCTTTCAGAGATCGAGTGAATAGGACGCACAAATACTTGGAACACCACTCTGCATACTGTTTAAGAAAGTCATTCGGAATATCATTTGGTCCAGGTCACTTCTTAACATCAGGTTTTAACGATTGATTTAAAACACCCTCTTCAGGAATTTCAACATCAGGTATGGAAGGAAGGGACATGCTAAAGGGTGGGAGACGCCCGTCATCTTTTGTGAAAACTTTCCTAAATATGTTATTAAATGCTGAGAAAACCTTAACATTGTCACTTACATGTTTCTCATTTATATTAACGTATCGGTAGAACGAGAAACTGGAGAAATTGACCGCCAAAACTTTTCAGGTGAAGTTTTTATAAAAGCTGGAAGTTGCGTATTGTAGTACTTTTCTTTCTCTTTCAGAATGTACTGTTTTCATTCCTCTGAAACTTCATAAATTTTTGCCTCTAAATTGGCTGAGCTTGACTTTTTTATTCGTTTCTTTAGTCGTTTTAGCTTGCACTGCAATTGCAAAGTTTCTCGTGTAATCAAGTGATTGTGATTGTCCGATTTCTTGCAATTCACTGGTACAAAACGCTGAATGCAGTCACAATGTTTTTGAAAACAAGCCACAGGTCATCCACGCTACAAGTGCTGTGCATAAAACTATAATAATGAAGACCTAAAGCATCAATAATCGATTCATGTCAGTACGGGCGAAGTTCGTAAAGTGTCGAATATCACCCTTTCGGACCAATAATATCTCTTCTAATACCAAGATTGCTGCTTGATGATTAGGTATTCGGGGCACTACATTGCATGAAAGTTTTTCTTTGATATTGCCGCGCACCAAGAATAAATCCAGTATTCATAGAGAATCTTGTTGGATTCTAGTAGGCTGCTTCACAATCTTTAAGAGATCGAAATAAAACATGATATCAGGCAGTGCATCTCCTACTGAGTGCGGAGATTGAACAGAAAAAGTAGCCCAGTTATTGTTTGGCAAGTTGAAATCTCCGACTAAAATTAACTTGTCTGGTTTACTGTAGCAATAAAGATATTGCTTTACTTCATCTAAGACAGCAACAGATTAACCGGAAGGCCTATAGATAACTCCAAGGATATATGGGAAATTGTTAGCGTATACTTTACAAAAGGCCGCTTCAACTGTAGCGACATCAGGCAGTTTTAAAATCTGAAATTAGCTTTTGAACAGTATGGCCACTCCGCCACTTCTTCTGTCGCGCTCTTTCCGAAATACTTTATAGTTTCTTGGCACAAACTCTGAATCAAATATTTCTTCATCTAACCATGTCTCTGTTAGCACAGCTATGTCCGGATTATGCGATCACAACATACCTTCCAGATGGGCGACTTTGTTCACAACGCTACGACAATTGATATTTTAATTATTGCTAATGTCCTCCGATTTTCTTTTAGTGGTCATTTCTTTCTTTCAGAAATTTTGTATCGAGCATTGATCGCTGAGTCCCAAGCAAACATCCTACCATCCACACAGCTTGTTAAAAAAAAGCTTGACCTTAGCTCCGTTCGATCTTTCTTCCGCTGAGCTTTCCTATAACTTTTTTTCTAATATTTCGAACGGCGAAAGAAAAGTCTACCGGGATCGAAAATTCTGTTTCCTTGAGCTTATAGCGCGCTTTTAGGACGGAATTTTTTTCGCGGTAGTCTAAAAACTTAATGATTACCGGGCGACCATTTTCGCTCTTTCTTCCAAACCTGTGGCATCTCTCTATGCCTTTAACAGTAACAATATCTATTTTTTCGTGGAATACCGTCTCGTTCACCTTCGTGATAAGAGAGTCAGCAGTTTCATCGCTCTCCTCTTTTATTCCCAAAACAATCAAGTTATTTATCCAGCTCCTGTTTTCTAGTTCATCAACCTTGTCTTGCAGGTGTGTCACTTTATCTTCCAGCTCAGTCGTTGTTGATTTGAACTCACAAATTCGCTCTTTTAGTTAATTCAAGGACACCATTTAAACCTCTAACAACTTCATCTCTTCGTTCAGTACTTCGATATCTGCTTCAATCTGCTTCAAGTTCCTATGTAGGTAGCCCTCGGTGCGCTTAGCGTTATGACGAACTTGATGTGACACTTTCCAGTAATGTCAGCTTTTATATGGAAACGTAAATTTTATTGCCTAAAACAAATTGTTGGTTAGCGCTATCAGAACATTCTGGCAAAGATAAAAGTAGTAGTGGCATCTACGTGTACTTCCATTATAATTGTTTATCTCCATTATGCATATTTCACAAATATCGCAAAATCTACGCAGTTTACTATCTACAAGACGTCAATGTTGTTAGTAATTTCTTAGTGGATAACATAGTCTTAAGCGAAGAAATCAATAGCAGACACAAAAGAGTTGGGAACTTTGTCTTATATTACGCAAAGAAGAGGACGGAACCGAAAGATTCGTGGTATAGCTGACCACATGGGTGCATATGGGGAGTTGACTATATTAAGAGACAAACTTATTGGGATGTTAGGAAAATAATCTACGTTAATAACCAATGGTACATGTTAATACTTTTATGCTTGATTATAAGAAGACGGTGACTTATATTGCGAAATGCTCTGGTGTTAGGAATTGGTAAATGATAGTATTTGCGTCCCTCATGAAAATAATTTTCGGATGCCGTGCGGCGTTGGAAGAAGGAAAGGGATTAATGAAAGAGAATTAACTATATCAAGCCCAAAGCACGCAACACGACGAGGTGGAGGGAAAAACGGAGGAATACAGCACTCACCCAGCACTGATAAATTTATTCTGTATCCCATTTTTTAGGAATACGAGGGCGTACTCAGGAGGGCGCAAAATAGAAGCCTAGAACAATGGTACAAAATTGCAACATTGATAATTTCAAATAAAAAATTAAAAACTCATCCGAGGAAGGAACATAATGCTCTTAAATATTAGAGATAGCAATGAAAGAGTACTAAAACACCTCGTTTCAAACTTCACAATCCTAAAAGTGTAAAAAATTATATTATTTAGGGTATATTTGTTGTGGGCTATAAAATCCGCACTTTTATAACAAGTGCTGCCAGTAGATGTCAGGGCAGTGAATTCCAATATTCCGGGCGGAGTTCTTGAAATTAGTGCAGTATCGTTTGTAAATCCCCTTCTCCCCTCTACTGATTTTTTTATAAAACTCTTTTAATTGTGTTCTCATTTGATGTTACTGATTGTACTCGTTGTCCTAATTGCCCTCACTGTATGTTTATATATATGTTTTACTAGATTTGTTCTTTTTTTTCAGCCTCTTTGGCTTTGTTCGTGTATTGCCCGACGTACGTCCCCCCCCCCCCCCCCCCCATGTAATACTCTGTGAAGGGTCTTTAAGGGATCAATGAATGGTGATGATGATGAGTATACCCTAAGCCTCTCATTAAGATGATTAATTCGCATAATATAGCAGCTGCCGCAAGACATAGAGAACGAGTACGGAAGTGTTTATTTCCAAACCGCAAACTTTTTTTTTTTGTCGTCGGGAGCAGCACACGAATGCCATCACTGCCATCCGGAACAAAAAAATTCACTGTCCGGACTCCTTTCCATTCCACTCTTTGAAAACTCCTTAGTTGCCAGCTTAAAACAGATACCCTTAGTAGGGGTATACAGAGACCTTTGAGATTAGGACACAGCACGAGACATGTTACCTGCCCTTTCGCTTCTATCACGAAATAAATACAAAAGTATACTTTGTTTCATCCTTGCATGTTTTTCTCGTTATGTTTGTCTTTCAGTGCGCAACATGTTTACCTTTGTTGCCTACTGTCCTTGATTTTTGCAGGTTTTTCGGCAATGGACGAATTGACCCAAATGGTAGGACTCTCAATAAACCAATCAGTCCCATATCAGAGCTGAGTCTCCTCTGCACTTCCCTCGTCATTACGCATGTGTGTTGTTTCGCCTTAGAGCATTATTTTCCCATCGGTTTTTTTTTGTTGTGTAAGAAAGACGAGGGGCATACGCGCGAGCTGCATGGCCATCGCCTGGTGCACGCTCCTGGCTGCAGTAGCTGACCTCGTACTGCTGTTGGCCCTGCTCCCGTTAAGAAGATTCTCCGTATAAACCCCACCTTAGATTTGGTGGAAGTGCTGGGTATATCCTCCCGCCCTGGAACTCCGCAGCCGAACGCTACCACCTACCTCGATGTCATCGGATGCCAACCACCAAGCCGCACAATTGAGCCCGGCCGCCATCGTCTTCGTTACAGTTGTTAGAAAATGGCTACTGGAAAAAGACCTTTCTGAGTAATTTGCATGATATGATTGTGAGTGAGATTGGTCGATAGGGAATAGAAGAATGCCTGCGACAAGATTTTTTAACTCCAACCATCTTTGCCATTTTTCAGTGAAGTATGCCAAAATGCGGTGTCTGCTTCGAAAGTTCCACCAATGTTTGGGAGAAATACATTTATATTTTTTTGTGCAGCATTTTTATCCGCGCCAAGATTGGAGCATAATTTGCACTCATGAGAAAAACCAGCAGAAAATAAACTCATTCGCAAGAAGTAAGAGTAGACAGGACGACGCTCAGGGCGGCACTCAAGTGGGGTCCTGTCTACTCTTTCTTCTCGTGAATGCGTCCTTTTCTGCTCCTTCTTTTCCGTGCTCGAGCATCGACTGGCACATAACGCTACTCTCCTTCAATAATTTCAACAATTCTATTATTTCTCAATACCGTTATGACTAGTTTTAACAGGAAAAATATGTGTAAACTGAAAAAAGGTAGCAACGCGGCGAAACAATCAAGTCCAGCTTTGTGGGCAAAAATTTTGACATTTGGAAAATTGTAAGACATTGGTGTAGAGATATTGATGGTAATGGTCCATTATTATGATATGTAGCAACATCTTTCTTTTCAAGTGTTTCCGTCGCTCGCATCGAACAGTTAAGACTGCCATAGAAAATCAATGGCTAACGATAGCTAAAATTTGAGCAGAAAATAAATACAGGACGGCCATCGGGTGATCTGCGGATATATTGATTGTTAATGTGAATGCTACATTATATGAAAAAAAATAGCGTTCATAAGTCGTTCCCCGCTCAAAAATTCTTTTGCCCAGAATTGCTGGCTATGAGTGAAAAGGAAACAAATTTATACAAGGAGATTACTCGTCACCGAAACACAAGCGTTGCATGAAACAGTCACATCATAGAGGAAAGGAAGAAATTATCAATACCATCATTAATACTGACAGTTCTTCAAACCTTTGGGATTATCAAGAAGTGTCGCATAAGGTGTTTTATTCAAAAAGTGTCCCTCAGATCCTTGACAGCCTCATCTAAGAAGGCAAAAGCATACTAATAAGTTAGGTACCAACCTTCAGTGTATTTGAGATTACCTTCGACAAATATGCGTTTTTTTTTCTATTCGAGGGTCGATTCTGGATTTATTTCTACCATAGTGTCCGGAAGCTTGCAGGCGCAGTTTTTTTAGGGTATTTATGTTAGCATCAGACCTGTTATTATATTATCAAGAGCGTCCCCGTTATCCTGGACTCGTTGTCTGTTGAAATCCAAGAGGTAATGTTCTAGGAAGAGGTAAACGTATTGGTCAGCTGGGTCAAAATTGCAGTTCTCAACATCGTACTTACGGTGTCTGCGTGAATTTACAATTCATGTTTGTTTTTGGTAGTGAAAATAAATTCTGATGAAACTAAAGTCTGCTTACAAGCGCCAGTGCTAAAGCATGTGTTTTGAGGAAAGGGAACGTTTTCTAGGAAAGGAAAGGCCGAAGTAGCTATCAGATCTAGAAATCTCAATGGACACCTCAACCACGCCTTAAACCATGCAACTAAACGTGCTTGTGACCTCGGTCCGAGCGCCTGTCACAAAATATCACCGAAAAACAGCGGGCTTACACGGGACAGAGAAAGAAGACACGCACACACACACCGCTGACTTAGAACTGCAGGTTTATTGCGTTGCTCGCAATAAATACCGGAAAGGAAAACAACAGACAAAAGAAGGCGAGGAAGAGTTCCCTCTGTCACATCATGTTGTCATGGTTAGTCAAGATATGCAATCTCTGTTCATGTCAATGCCATCGATGGTGTGCCAACGCATGACGCGCATTTCGTGTCTATGATGAATGCATCAAAAAGCTCGCGCTTGTGCTGGTGATTATACAGCCTCATAAACTGGCGTTGTCCAAAGCTGGGAATGCACTGACCGGCAGAAACAAGCCGGTAAAAATGAATTGTAGAAGCGTAGCTTGTTGGGCCAGTTGGTGCATGGAATCAGGTAGAAAAACCGTCCTCTTCTCCTGGTTTTCCTCTCCGGTAAAAACGAGCATCCCACCTACGAGCCTCCTCCTGCCACCCACTCACCATCAGATTCTAGAAGCTGCGCCAGACACACACATCCTGCCTTCGAAAGTGTTCAGATACCTGAAGAGACAGCGAAACTGAATGAAAGCTTATTAATGCAAAACGAATTTACAGCAAATACTGCTAAGCAGACTTCTCGAATCAGATGATGTGGTTACTTGCGGGTATTTTTTAACCACGAGAAAATATCCAACTATCTAGCTATGTGTACACGACAAAAAGCACACAGGTATAACGAGCTATAGTAACTACCGGCAATGCATTAAGACGGCAGATAATTTTTTTTCTTTATAACGGAGCATATTTGTGGGCGATACAGATATAGAAGTACTAAAAGCGCTGATGCCTTTGTACGACCACACTCTTAGCCTATAGGCGCCTGACAGATGTATTTAGCTCTGTACTGAAGCTAGAAGTAGGGTAATCAAAATTTATCGCCGGCACGGTCAATTTTTCCGCCCAATGCGTTTTTAAGCACGAATGAAAATTCTCGCATTTTTATTGAAATTTCTTTTATTCTGGCACTGGATCGCGTCGTTGTGTTAGAGGAGGATAATATACATCTATATGTATGATAGTTTTTTTTTCTTGCAGCTTAGGCTACATTTGCAGTGCTGAGTGTGCTAAATGTTAAGATTGCTGAAGCTACGCTCGGGATTTCTCTGTTGTGTTAGAGCGAACTCAGCGAAGAAAGTTGACATTGCAGTGTACATTCCACACAAGAACCTGCTTCCTATGTATAGGCAAAAGAAACACATTATAAGCAAAGCGCTAGCAAACGATCAACTCTCTACAGCCGATAAGGAGTGTGTAATATATCTGCATATACCCTAGGGGCATGCGTGCACTGCGTGCATGATGGGAGCATTATTGATACAAACAACAGTTAACATCTCTTCGTAAGACGTATACAAAAAAAAGAACCCTTCGTTGGAATCACTGAAAACTTACGACGTGGTATGGAAGGCAAAAACATGTTTATTTGAAACCTGCTTGGATGCAGCGTCGAAGTCAATGCGGCGCATGGTTTGAGCGTAGCTTTAGAGTTTCTCCTGATTGAAGAGATCAACGGACTCAGTAATATAAGAATGGAATTAGCCGGGCCAGTTTGTTCATGACACATGTGCAGTGATGTAGTCCTCACTGTGAGCCGTTCAGTATAAGTCCTGTAAGAATATTGTGCCCCGCGGGGTGAAATGAAATTAATGGCAGGTTGTTTACATCGAGTGCCCGGTGCAGCACACCCGAAATAACAAGCTTTACGTCATCCTGTATTGCTGGGTTTGCAGCTGATGGCAGTGATCGATGCAGGATAGTAATATCAAAGTAAATTTTTTTTCGCATTTTGAAGACAGGGTTCCTCTAAGGAAGATTGATTTTCCTTTTTTTCAGTGCTGGGCGGGTATGATCTGAAGAGCAAAGTAGATGCAGCAGCTCCGGGCGCGAAAAGGAAGGAAGGGTATTTTTGTTGCTGTCAGCGTGGGTGACGCCAAGGCTGCCATCTGTTGTTTACTTTGCAGAAAGTAATGCGAAAACTTCGGAATAACAAATTGTACATGAGCTTAAAAAGAAAAGCCTCTCTTTTTTCTCCCGTACTAACATTGGCTGCATGCGCTCTTCAATAAAACAAAGAGAGAAACATTCAGAACATTTAAGTGGTACCAAAGGCGTATCAAGAAAGCCCAGTGACTTCTCTGTTTCGAACCAACTGTACCGCTGCCCTTCGACGAAATGAGAAAGAGGTGACTCTACATTTGTATCATTGGGCGACCTCAAAGAACGCCATGTATTATTCAGTGAACTATTCTAAATATGTCATATAGAAAGAAATTATGGCACAATCCCCCCCCCCCCCTTCAACTAGCTACCCTGGAAATTCTGTTCCATCTTTTGTTTTCGAGGTTCTGGATCCGTTCCAGCACAACTGAACTGAGCGTGTGGCCGTTGGCAAGGATTTACTTTCACAAATCAGGGCTACCTTTTTGCAAACCGAATATTAGTTAATGCGAAAGCCTTACTACGTCTATCAGAGAAAAGCCGGCGGGCGTGTGTTAGTGCTATGGTATGTTAGTGTTTTAATGTTAGCATTTTAGTGTGTGTTCGTTCTCATACGTAGTGCAGAAAATCCCAGCGACGCCAAGACAAATACGGTGACGGCATCAAGCGGCGTAGGACGCGCTCAACAAGCGGAGCGCACAACTATTTCAGACAACATATACACATTCTTACGTATACATAGACCCTCCACTGGCTAACCTATATCTGGCGCATGTATAGCTGACTATAGTCGTGCGAAATTTGTGAGCAACAATTTTGCATAGAGTGTTTCGGCTTGTGCCATAGGATTTCTCTGTCCATGTAGCTTACATGCGTCAGTCAAGATCGAGGTTAGCTTGCAACAGGAATTCGAACAAACCACATATGCACTTTTCATTGTGTGCCTTCCAATACTTCCTCAAACTTGAAGGTGAGGTTGAGGTGTCCACCTCGATGTGAAACAGGGACTGCGCGATGTAGTTTCCTAAAAAAAAAACAGTTTTCTTATTAAATTATGACGAAACCAACCGTCGCACAGCGTTCCGGGTGGTTTCTTTAGATTTCTAGTTGCATATAGCATACCTCCAGTAGTCAGGTTCGAGGCTAGGTCGCGACAGTTATTCGAACGAAGTGAACGAGTATTTTACTCGGACATTTGTGACTTGATCATTTGGGCAACACGATTTGAAGAAGCGTATTCATTTCATTCCTCAATGCGCGACCTGCTTCGAGTTCTAACGCTCACGGTGACACGCCAATGTTTTGCCTTCACAGCACGTAAGCAGTGTTAGTTGCCCTCTGAATTTCTTTGCCATTATAATTATGTGTATTAATGAAGCAGTACGACGCTTCTTTAGGTGGAGGGTGGTGCCTCGCATCTTTATTATGTTGATTTTTTCACCCTCAACGCCGCTGCCATGCGCATGAACAGTTTGCCACGAGCGGTACTACCAAATTTATTCCAAATTCTTTTCACGTGTTTTTATATTCTTATTGCAGATTACCACGCCTTACCTTGACAACTCTGCGTCAGCTTTAAATGGGTATTGGCGCAAAGTTTATTGGAGTGCGTTGTTTGGCCTCGGGAATGTGTATGTTTTAGATTCGGGTTTAACGTCCCAAAGCGAATCAGGCTATGACGGATGCCGTAGTGGACGGCTGCAGGTAATTTCGACCGCCTGAGGTTCCTTACCATGCACAGACATCGCACAACACACGGGCCTCTAGCATCTCGCCTCCTTCTAAATGCGACCGCCGTAGCCGGGATGGAACCTATGTTTTCCGTGTCAGGAGCCCAGCACCATAAACATTAACCCACCGTGGCGGCTCCTTGAGAAATGCCTACGGCTCTAGTGTGCGTTAAAATAAGCTCAAAATACTACTGCGCTGCGTGTATAAAGAATTACAAACAATTTTTGCACAGGAAATTTCCTCTCTATTGGCGCCGCCGCAGAAGACCTGCTCGACGGCATCTGCGACTATACAACCCGGAATAACACATGTCCTCACGGGATCGGCTTCGCCGGGAAGCATTGGTTGTTCCTGTGAGCTATCGCTGTGGTCGCTGACGTCGCAATAACTGAGGCAACTGAGCCTTAACGTCATTTAATGAAAGTCTAAATGCCGAGCGTTTCCACATTCAAAATCATATTAAAATATGGTGCACTCAATTCCTGCAGCCAAAACCGCCTACAAAGTATATCCTTACGAACATGAAACAATTAATATAATTAGCAAGAAAAAGATGGCAGTTGCGCGGGAAGGAGAAGTCGTCCTAGGCGAGCGGCTATTAATGTCATTTCTGGCGCTTCCAAGAGCAAAAGAAGTGGTTTTGCTTTAACCTAGTAGAAATGAGTATTCGTGCGAAAGCATGTGTTTAGCATTGTTGGATCATTGCTTTGCATTGCTGGGTCTTCGAAAATCTAACAACGATATTAGCTCGATATAGTAATAGCTGATGACGACGATGATGTGCAATGCACAAATCGTGAGTGTGTTGAATGAGATAAGTCCGGATGAATTTTTCTTCTGTCGGGATCTGAACCAAACCCTGGCCAATCCCCAGCTTTGGAATGCGCCATCACTTCAGTTGCAACTACAACGACACTAGGAGTGATCGGCTCCGGCGAGAGCATGGCGCTCTCGTGCGCAGGCCGGCGAAGCTCGTCTCTTCGCGCCGCCGCGGGTTCTAAATCCACTCACGGCAATATTTATTTCTCTATTTATTCAAAGTCAAGCTTCAGAGAAGGAACGGTTTATACAGCCTTAGTTGTGATGAAGAGCTTTCGCTGTAAAACTGGTAGTGACCTCGTGGTCATGGCCAATATATATCGTTGTTGTGCACCACTACATTTTGACATCAACAATGACAACACAAAAAAACAAAATAATCTTATTTTCATTGGTCATCGCGTCTCATTCGTCGGCTAGCCTCCACATAACATTCGGTGTTATGTATGGGATATCAGCGCCATCCGGGTCCTTAAGTTTCGGCGCCCTGCGTCAAACGTGGTCGGCAGTCTTCTGTTGTAAGCTTCGCGCCGCTTGGCTGTGCTCCAGCCTGCCAGACCTGAAGCGATCTGACCGTTGCTGCCCTCCCGGCCCGGACCACGTGACACGAAGAACTGCAGACGACGCAACGACCCGACCTCCGACCCCACCGACCCGAGATGCTTGCCACGTGCGAGGAGACTGCCCTCCTGCCCATGCGGTTCAGAGCATCCAAGGGCCTCGACCGACGACTCCCGGCGACCAGGAATCAGGAACTTCGGGAACCAGGAATAATTAGCCCATCTCATCTACCGTGGCAAGGACAACGCAGCGAGCCATGGAAAGAAAAATGATAGGTGTAACGTTAAGAGATCGGAAGCGGGCAGAGTGGGTGAGGGAACAAACACGGGTTAATGACATCCTAGTCGAAATCAAGAGAAAGAAATGGGCTTGGGCAGGGCATGTAATGCGAAGGCAAGATAACCGCTGGTCCTTAAGGGTAACGGAGTGGACTCCAAGAGAAAGCAAGCATAGCAGGGGGCGGCAGAAGGTTAGGTGGGCGGATGAGATAAAGAAGTTTGCAGGCAAAGGGTGGATGCAGCTGGCAAAGGATAGTGTTAATTGGAGAGACATGGGAAAGGCCTTTGCCCTGCAGTGGGTGTAGTAAGGCTGATGATGATGATGATGATCTACCGTGGCAGCCAGCATTTCACCACTCTGTCATTGCTGTTCTGCTGTCCTCTCGAACCCAACGCTAGTCCGCGCGTTTCTTCACCAGTGTCGTCAATTTACGATCGAGACGACCGTATGTGGCACCAAGTAGTGTAACGGAGAAGACCAAGATGGCAGCAGCGCGGGATGGAGACCCCCCACTGGGCCAGCGGCCATTAATATCGCATGATTCCCATTGGGTAACACATCTCATTCTTCAGCGGTCCGCCACTTAACAATATGGTTGCCATTCGGAATTTATTGTCTATACCACTTTAAATTGAGCGTGGTAAAGAGAAGCAGTAATTCGGCACTTCAACGAACACCGAGTACGCCTGTTGTCACCACCGCCTTCGAGGTGGCCTTGGTGGCCGCAAGTTAGTCCAATAAAGAATTCCTTCAGAAGCGTTTCGCTTTGCCTGTGAGTGCTGGACTACCTTCCCATAACTGGACTTTCTTATGTCACTTGGCGAAGTGCGGCAATCAATATATTTTACCTGGAAAAGAACAAAAAATTGATACCTGAAGTGGCAGATATTGATGACTAAAGAAATGTAGACTGCCAGGCGTCATATGTTCAGGGTGTTGGAGTTGTCTGTGCCAAATGTGTGGCTTATGACAGTAATTACAGAACACAGGCGAGATAGAACGTAATATGAGTTTGGCGGAGAAATGGAGACAGCCTGTTGAATTATCTGACGACGCTGCCCTTATTTTGCATGAAAGCATACATCGGGTGGGAGACGGTGCACACCTTCAGTGTCTGTAGCGAAATGGGATTGCCATTTATGCTGACGTCGTTCTAGGGGAACCAACAAGACTTTGGTGCGAAGCGAAATGCACCAAACATAAAACAGAGAGATTGAGAAGTCGACAAAATTTTTTTCAGGAATAAAATAAGTGGCGGCCGCGAGTAAATTTGGCGGTTTAATAAAGTGAACATACCTGTCAGGATACAATCGAGCCGCAAGGTGGATTCTTTCCCGATGTAGCGACTTTTAGTAGGCTGGTTATATCAAAGATATCTGCAACAGTCGATTTGTTGCTACTTGTATTCCTTTTTTCTTATAGCAAATTGTTCCGTAGAACGTGTTACAACGATTGTAGAGTAAAATATTAAAGCACTACGATATGCCGTTTAGGTCCCCAAGGAAGCAGTGTACCATGGTTTATTTTTCGAGGAATCAAACGACACTAGAGTCCTTATAAAAAGACTAATAAAATAACGGAGCAAAAATATCTCTTAACCACTGTATAGTAAATGTGTGAAAAAATAAGAGATGATAGGATGAGCCCTGGATTTATTTGAAATCAACGAAGAACTACAAAGCACGTTTTCAAAAAAGACTGCGAGTTCTAAAAGGTATTTAAAGCTTTCTTAGTGAGCATACTGAATGTTTTTCTCCGGTTGTCAGTAAGCAAACATCTCAGTTGCCAATAAACGAAAATGTGTACTAAGCGCTTAAAAGCTTGAGCACTGTGCTTAACACGGGGTTTCAAGCACCCGTTGATGAGGCTGCAGTTTTTGCTGCTTCCAGGGTGTTTCTCGGAGTCTTCACCGACCACACTGTAATAAAGAGCTGTAAGCCTGGGAAACAATCTACGCATGCGGCCATCCTTGATTCTTCATCAGTGCGATGCGCTTCTTTGTTTCTGCTGAGCTTAGAACCAAAGAATGGTGATATCTTAGCGACAGTAACCAGATGTGTGATTCATTCAGAAGAATTATAAGGGACAACTTTTAATGAAGCATTAATAGACAACAGGAAGGGCTAAACAATCACTTTCGTAGGTCTCGGAAACGTGGATACAACAAGAGAGTACCGCCCAGTATGCGACTGATTGTCATACGAGAAGAAGCTTCGCGATATTTTGAGAATCTCTCCTTACCGCTTTTGATACCGGCTTTATAATGTATTTGAAACGAAACGTTAAATGAGTACGTGCACAGTAAGAAATATGATAAATAAAGAGCGCAGATTGCAGCAGAAGCAGCAGCAGCACTTCTTGGAAAAATGTAGAGATGATATGGGTGACGAAAACGTCACGACGAATTTATGAAGTTGAGCAAAGCAATCAATAAAATGTTTAGGCAGCGCTACAGAGGCCTACAGCGGCCGCTGGTACATGGACAATAATTGAGGGATCAGTTATTTCACCATTTCAGAGTGTTCATTTCTAAGCTTCGCAGAACTGATATCCGCCTCAAAGCATAATATGTAAAAAAAAACAGCATCCATTTCATTTACAGAAGGATGCTATTTCGCGCAAACAAAAACAACATCTGACATTTTGCTTCGTGTTGCCATGGGCTGCATGGGCTGGCATGGAGGCGAAGTGTTTATGACGCAGCGAAGATTTTCGACCTACACAGCTGCTAAATTTGTGGAGTGTAAACCTGGAATACAGTGTCTGCTGCTTGCAATGAAGGATATTGGCTACGTGATCTCTCTTGTATTTCAGAGTTGCTGCAGCTTCCAGTCAGTTATGGAAGTCGCATGTTGCTCTTCGAAATCTTTGATTAGAAATTGACCAGAAGTGTTCCGCTCGCTGAATGTTATCTTGAGCGACCGCTTTCCTCTCCCTGACTCACCTTTTTTCTTTTGTTCTCTGGTGACGTGTAATATTTTTCGACATCGCATTGGTCATATATAACATGTTTTATTTGGTAGCCCGAAAATTGTTCGATTACTATTAGGTACGCGTATACAAAGGCGGCTATCCTCAACGAGACCAAGGAACATGCATGTTTTTAGAGAGGACCTGAAAAAGAAACCAAAATGGAAAGTAATGTGATCGCTTAAATAAGAATCTAAAAACTTCAACATAACAACGGAAAAAAGTGTTACCCGAAAACAGAAATATATTGGCTTTCGATTTGCTGCACCTCATATACAAAATTGAAGTGGATACAGAAAGGAACATTGCCTGTCCCGCTCGCTCGGGACGCACAAGCATCCTTCCTGAATTACACAGCAGATGATATTGTGCTTCATAAATCATCATAAACATTTTTCATGGAGATAGCGAATGCAAAGTTTTTTAAGCCAATGGTTAAATTTCCTCTACGCTGGGCAAAGAAAAGAATGTCCCAGAAATATTCGGCCAGCTGCAAACTAGGCAGTGGTCTCTAACTGCTACACACCCCAGTGACATTCATAAGCTCGCTCTTGTTTTGAGAAAATATTATGAGTTGTTCATTACTCTAGAACAAATTCCGCCTGCTGTTCTTCACAGTTACGGCCAACACGTATAAAGGTTAAAGCAGTATGGTTGTTTTGTTGGCATGACGCTCGCCAGTGACGTTCGAGATTTTCATTGCGCTTGTCGCAAGATGGTAAACAACGAAATCAGGGTCATCCATTACAGAATCATGAAAGAGTCGTAGCCCTTTCGCTGTTTGCAATTTTTTATCTACCCTGTGCGTCAGCAAACAGCTTGATTGAAAACGGGGTGTCACAATTCCGGATAAATGGGCAAAACGAGTCCTGAATAATAGCACGATGTGTGCAAGCGCTAGAGTTTCAACGAGTTTAAAACAACAAAAATTTCAATGGCTTTGTATTTCTCAGAGGTCAGCAGTTCAATGTTCCGGACTTATAAGGCCTATGAACACTACAATAAATACACTAGCGCCGAAAAGACTCAACGTAATGACGATACAACTACAAAGGACACAGATGAATCAGAGCTGGTGTGAAACCCGAACATGCTCTTCTAAAATTCGATTTCTTGTCTCTATAGCGAGCTAAGTTGTTCGTCACCGGTTTTGGCAAAACGAAAAGCTTCTATTACCTCCCTATCAGTTAGATAGTAAAGTGGTCTTGTCCAGGTGAGATACAAATCAGCGGCGGTCGAAACTCTTGAATTGCTGTGGTAGAGTGCTAGCCGGACCGGTGCGCATCGATCTTCTATATTCCAAACTCAAGCAGCAAATGTTCTAAGTTCTAAGCAGCAACACTGAAAGGGAAGTCCTCGAAACTTTCCTTATTGACAAAACGGGTGACGAATGCGTTCGCTCGCCCACGGGCACTTGCGGGTTTCACACTGGTTGTGATGCACTTGTGTCCTTTCATTCCCAGAAGGATGCTATTTCGCGTAAACAAAAACATATGACATTTTGCTTCGTGTTGCTATGGGCTGCATGGGCTGGCATGAAGGCGAAGTGTTTATGACGCAGCAAAGATTTCGAGCGACGCAGCTGCTAAATTTGTGGAGTGTAATCCTGGAATACAGTGTCTGCTGCTTGCAATGAAGGATATTGGCTACGTGATCCCTCTTGTATTTCAGAGTTGCTGCAACTTCCAGTCAGTAATGGAAGTCGCATGTTGCTCTTCGAAATCTTTGATTAGAAATTGACCAGAAGTTTTCCGCTCGCTCAATGTTATCTTGAGCGACTGCTTTCCTCTCCCTGCCTCACCTTTCTTCTTTTGTTCTCAGGTGACGTGTAATATTTTTCGACATCGCATTGGTCATATATAACATGTTTTATTTGGTAGCCCGAAAATTGTTCGATTACTATTAGGTACGCGTGCGTGTGTCTGTGCGTGTGCGTGCGTGTGCGTGCATGCGTGCGTGAGCGTGTTCGCGCGTGTGTGCGCCTGCGTGCGCTCTCGTGTTTGTGTGTGAGTGCTTGAGCGGGTATGCGCGTGTGTGTGTGCGTGAGCGTGTGCGTGTGGGAGCGTGTTTGAGCGCGTGCGTGTACGAACATGAGTGAGCGTGTGCGTGTTATTGCTTGAGCGTGTGCGTGTTAATATTTGAGCGCGTGTGTGCGTGTGCGAGCGCCTGTGCGCACGCGCGGTAAGATACAGATACCGGTACTGGTAAGACACGTGTGTGTGTGTGTGTGTGTGTGTGTGTGTGTGTGTGTGTGTGTGTGTGTGTGTGTGTGTGTGTGTGTGTGTGTGTGTGTGTGTGTGTGTGTGTGTGTGTGTGTGTGTGTGTGTGTGTGTGTGTGTGTGTGTGTGTGTGTGTGTGTGTGTGTGTGTGTGTGTGCGTAATTCGCTGTCCACCTCTTTCTCGCCATCTTTTAGTTCGCTAGTACTAGGGCCTCTCTTTCACCGATTTTCTCGATTATTTCTTTGGGTAATGAAGATATATCATCTGCAGTTTTGTTTTTTCACACACCAGGATATATCCAATGTTCTTGCGGCATACTGTTTGGACACTTTGGAATTCTGTCCAACTGACGTGGTGCATTGTGATGATGCCTTCAGAAAAGACTTTCAGGGCTAACCAAGTGTCATGACATGTTTAACCCAGTGTGCTTCGCAGATGTTGTGCGAGCGTAAACCCGAAACGTATTTGCACCACTCGTTCCTGTAAAAATAATTCTAAGCAGATGCATCCTCTCGCCTGCGGTTCTTCTATTAATCGATCGCGTGGGAGACATCTGTAATAACGCGTGTGCTAATGTGTTTCTTAGATTTCTTTTGGTTCAAAGTTCAATGCAGACTATTTGCCTCAGTGCCCTTCGAAATCTGATTAGAAATTGAACAGAAGTTGAGCGATTTTGACCGACTGCTTTCCTCTCCCTCCCTCACCTTTCTTCTTTTGTTCTCTGGTAACGTGTAATATTGTTCGGCATCACATGGCTCATATATAACATACTTGATTTGGTAGCCCGAAAATTGTTCGATTACTATTAGGTGCGCGTGCGTTTGTGTGTGTGTGTGTGTGTGCGTGTGCGTGTGCGAGCGTGTGTGAGAGTTTGCGCGTGGGAAGGTGTGTGAGCTCGTGCGTGTGTGTGCTTGTGCGTGTGCGAGCGCCTGTGAGCACGCGCGGTAAGATACAGGTACCGGTACTGGTATGACACAGGTGTGTGTGTGTGTGTGTGTGTGTGTGTGTGTGTGTGTGTGTGTGTGTGTGTGTGTGTGTGTGTGTGTGTGTGTGTGTGTGTGTGTGTGTGTGTGTGTGGTGTGTGTGTGTGTGTACGTGCGGGTGTGCGTGTGCGTGTGTGTGCGTGGGCGTGTGCGTGCTATCGTGCGTGTGTGTGTGTGTGTGTGCGTGCGCGTGTGTGTGTGCGAGTGCACGTGTGCGAGTGCGTGTGCGTGTGTGGGTGGGTGTACATGTGTGTGCGTGTGTGTGTGCGTGTGTGTGCGTGTACTGTGCGTGGGTGTGTTTTCGTGTGTGCGTGTGTGTGTGCGTAATTCGCTGTCCTTTTAGTGCGCTAATACTACGGCCCCCATTTCGCCGATTTTCTCGATTTGTCGTTTGTGTAATCAACCCAAATCGTCTGCAATTTTGTTTTTTTAAACACCGGGATATATCCAATGTTCTTGCGGCATACTATTTGGACACATTGGATTTTTTTCTAACTAACGTGGTGCAATGTGATGATGTCTTGAGAAAAGTCTTTCAGTGCTAACCAAGTGTCATGACATGTTTCACCCGGTGTGCTTCGCGGATGTTGTCCAAGCGTAAATCCGAAACGTATTTGCACCACACGTTCCTATAAAAATAATTCTAAGCAGATGCACCCTCTCGCCTGCGTCTCTTCTATTAATCGATCGCGAGAGACATCTGTAATAATGCGTGCGCTTATGCGTTTCTTAGATTTATTTTGTTTCAATGTTCAATACTGACTATTTATCTGAGTGATGCCTCAGCCCAAACATAAAAAAATATTCAGTGAATTTTAAAGCAAGGTAGTGTGCAATGATCGAAGGACCGTGAGGTCTAGGCAAGGAAATGGAAGAAAAAAAAGTTTTCAAGTAGCAGCACAGAAAGCAGTTAAATACAAGGGCGGCAATCCTCAACGAGACCAAGGAACATGCATGTTTTTTAGAGAGGACCTCAAAATGAAACCAAAATTGAAAGTAATGTGATCGCTTAAATAAGAATCTAAAAACTTCAACATGACAACGGAAAAAAGTGTTACCTGAAAACAGAAATATATTGGCTTTGGATTTGCTGCATCTCAGAAACAAAAAAGTTGAAGTTGATACAGAAAGGAACATTGCCTGTCCCGCTCGCTAAGGACGCACAAATATCCTTCCTGAATTACACAGCAGATGATATTGTGCTTCATAAATCATCATAAACATTTTTCATGGAGATAGCGAATGCAAAGTTTTTTAAGCCAATGGTTAAATTTCCTCTACGCTGGGCAAAGTAACGAATGTCCCAGAAATATTCGGCCAGCTGCAAACTAAGCAATGGTCTCTAACTGCTACACACACCAGTGCCATTCATAAGCTCGCTCTTGTTTTGAGAAAATGTTATGAGAAAATATTATGACTTGTTCATTACTCTAGAACAAATTCCGCAGGCAGTTCTTCACAGTTACGGCCAACACGTATAAAGGTTAAAGCAGTATGGTTGTTTTGTTGGCATGACGCTCGCCAGTGACGTTCGAGATTTTCATTGCGCTTGTCGCTAGATGGTAAAAAACGATACCAGGGTCATCCATTACAGAATCATGAAAGAGTCGTAGCCCTTTCGCTGTTTGCAATTTTTTTTATCTACCCTGTGCGTCAGCAAACAGCTTGATTGAAAACGGGGTGTCACAATTCCGGATAAATGGGCAGAACGAGTCCTGAATAATCGCACGATGTGTGCAAGCGCTAGAGTTTCAACGAGTTTAAAACAACAAAAATTGCAATGTCTTTGTATTACTCAGAGGTCAGCAGTTCAATGTTCCGGACTTATAAGGCCTATGAACACTACAATAAATACACTAGCGCCGAAAAGGCTACACGTAATGACGATACAACTACAAAGGACACAGATGAATCAGAGCTGGTGTGAAACCCGAACATGCTCTTCTAAAATTCGATTTCTTGTCTCTATTGCGAGCTAAGTTGTTCGTCACCGGTTTTGGCAAAACGAAAAGCTTCTATTACCTCCCTATCAGTTAGATAGTAAAGTGGTCTTGTCCAGGTAAGATACAAATCAGCGGCGGTCGAAACTCTTGAATTGCTGTGGTAGAGTGCTAGCCGGACCGGTGCGCATCGATCTTCTATATTCCAAACTCAAGTAGCAAATGTTCTAAGTTCTAAGCAGCAACACTGAAAGGGAAGTCCTCGAAACTTTCCTTATTGACAAAACGGGTGACGAATGCGTTCGCTCGCCCACGATATATCTATCGAAACAAGAAATCGTATTTTCTCAAGGGCACTTGCGGGTTTCACACTGGTTGTGACGCACTTGTGTCCTTTCATTCCCAGAAGGATGCTATTTCGCGTAAACAAAAACATATGACATTTTGCTTCGTGTTGCTATGGGCTGCATGGGCTGGCATGAAGGCGAAGTGTTTATGACGCAGCAAAGATTTCGAGCGACGCAGCTGCTAAATTTGTGGAGTGTAATCCTGGAATACAGTGTCTGCTGCTTGCAATGAAGGATATTGGCTACGTGATCCCTCTTGTATTTCAGAGTTGCTGCAACTTCCAGTCAGTAATGGAAGTCGCATGTTGCTCTTCGAAATCTTTGATTAGAAATTGACCAGAAGTTTTCCGCTCGCTCAATGTTATCTTGAGCGACTGCTTTCCTCTCCCTGCCTCACCTTTCTTCTTTTGTTCTCAGGTGACGTGTAATATTTTTCGACATCGCATTGGTCATATATAACATGTTTTATTTGGTAGCCCGAAAATTTCGATTACTATTAGGTACGCGTGCGTGTGTCTGTGCGTGTGCGTGCGTGTGCGTGCATGCGTGCGTGAGCGTGTTTGCGCGTGTGTGCGCGTGCGTGCGCTTGCGTGTGTGTGTGAGTGCTTGAGCGGGTATGCGCGTGTGTGTGTGTGCGTGAGCGTGTGAGCGTGTGCGTGTGCGAGCGTGTGAGCACGTGCGTGTACAAACATGTGTGAGCATGTGCGTGTTATATCTTGAGCGTCTGCGTGTTAGTATTTGAGCGCGTGTGTGCGTGTGCGAGCGCCTGTGCGCACGCGCGGTAAGGTACAGATACCGGTAGTGGTAAGACACGTGTGCGTGCGTGTGTGTGTGTGCGTGTGTGCGTGTTTGCGCGCGCGCGCGCGTGTGTGTGTGTGTGTGTGTGTGTGTGTGTGTGTGTGTGTGTGTGTGTGTGTGTGTGTGTGTGTGTGTGTGTGTGTGTGTGTGTGTGTGTGTGTGTGTGTGTGTGTGTGTGTGTGTGTGTGTGTGTGTGTGTGTGTGTGTGTGTGTGTGTGTGTGTGTGTGTGTGTGTGAAAGCGTGCGCGCGCTTTCGTGCGTGTGTGTGAGTGTGTATGTGCGTAATTCGCTGTCCACCTCCTTCTCGCCATCTTTTAGTTCGCTAGTACTAGGGCCTCTCTTTCACCGATTTTCTCCATTTTTTCCTTTGGGTACTGAAGCTATATCATCTGCAGTTTTGTTTTTTCACACACCAGGATATATCCAATGTTCTTGCGGCATACTGTTTGGACACTTTGGAATTCTGTCCAACTGACGTGGTGCATTGTGATGATGCCTTCAGAAAAGACTTTCAGTGCTAACCAATTGTCATGACATGTTTCACCCAGTGTGCTTCGCGGATGTTGCTCGAGCGTAAACACGAAACGTATTTGCACCACTCGTTCCTGTCAAAATAATTCTAAGCAGATGCATCCTCTCGCCTGCGTTTCTTCTTTTAATCGATCGCGTGGGAGACATCTGTAATAATGCGTGTGCTAATGTGTTAGATTTCTTTTGGCTCAACGTTCAATACTGACTATTTGCCTCAGTGCCCTTCGAAATCTTTGATTAGAAATTGAACAGAAGTTGAGCGATTTTGAGCGACTGCTTTCCTCTCCCTCCCTCACCTTTCTTCTTTTGTTCCCTGGTAACGTGTAATATTTTTCGGCATCACATGGCTCATATATAACATACTTGATTTGGTAGCCCGAAAATTTTTCGATTACTATTAGGTGCGCGTGCGTGCGTGCGTGCGTGCGTGCGTGCGTGTGTGTGTGTGTGTGTGTGTGTGTGTGTGTGTGTGTGTGTGTGTGTGTGTGTGTGTGTGTGTGTGTGTGTGTGTGTGTGTGTGTGTGTGTGTGTGTGTGTGTGTGTGTCGAGAGTGTGTGAGAGTGTGCGTGTGGGAAGATGTGTGAGCTCGTGCGTGTGTGTGCTTGTGCGTGTGCGAGCGCCTGTGAGCACGCGCGGTAAGATACAGGTACCGGTACTGGTAAAACACAGGTGTGTGTGTGTGTGTGTGTGTGTGTGTGTGTGTGTGTGTGTGTGTGTGTGTGTGTGTGTGTGTGTGTGTGTGTGTGTGTGTGTGTGGTGTGTGTGTGTGTGTGTGTGTGTGTGTGTGTGTGTGTGTGTGTGTGTGTGTGTGTGTGTGTGGGTGTGTGCGTGCGCGTGTTTGTGCGGGTGTGCGTGTGTGTGTGCGTGTACGTGTGCGCGTGCGCGTGTGTGGTGGTGTGCGTGTACGTGTGTGTGCGTGCGTGTGTATGCGTGTGTATGCGTGTGAGTGTGAGTGTGTGTGTCTGTGTGCGTGTGTGTGTTTGTGAGTGTGCGTGGGCGTGTGCGTGCTAACGTGCGTGGTGTGTGTGTGTCTGTGCGCGCGCTCGTGTGTGTGCGTGCGTGTGCGCGTGCGTGTGCGTGTGGGGGGGTGTACATGTGTGTGTGTGTGCGTGTACGTGTGCACGTGTGTGTGTGTGTGTTCGTGTGTTCGTGTGTGCGTGCGTGTGTGTGTGCGTAATTTGCTGTCCTTTTAGTGCGCTAATACTACGGCCCCCATTTCGCCGATTTTCTCGATTTGTCGTTTGTGTAATCAAGCTAAATCGTCTGCAAATTTGTTTTTTTTTAAACACCAGCATATATCCAATTTTCTTGCGGCATACTATTTGGACATATTGGAATTTCGTCCAACTAACGTGGTGCATTGTGATGATGTCTTGAGAAAAGTCTTTCAGTGCTAACCAAGTGTCATGACATGTTTCACCCAGTGTTCTTCGCGGATGTTGTCCAAGCGTAAATCCGAAACGTAGTTGCACCACTCGTTGCTATAAAAATATTTCTAAGCAGATGCACCCTCTCGCCTGCGTCTCTTCTATTAATTGATAGCGAGAGACACATCTGTAATAATGCGTGCGCTTATGCGTTTCTTAGATTTATTTTTTTTCAACGTTCAATACCGACTATTTGCCTCAGTGATGCCTCAGACCAGACATAAAAAATATTCAGTAAATTTTTAAGGAAGGTAGTGTGCGATAATCGCAGGACAGTGATGTCTAGGCAAGGAAACGGAAGAAAAAAAGTTTTAAGTAGCAGCACAGAAAGCAGTTAAATACAAGGGTGGCTATCCTCAACGAGACCAAGGAACATGCATGTTTTTTAGAGAGGACCTCAAAATGAAACCAAAATTGAAAGTAATGTGATCGCTTAAATAAGAATCTAAAAACTTCAACATGACAACGGAAAAAAGTGTTACCTGAAAACAGAAATATATTGGCTTTGGATTTGCTGCATCTCATATACAAAAAAGTTGAAGTGGATACAGAAAGGAACATTGCCTGTCCCGCTCGCTAAGGACGCACAAATATCCTTCCTGAATTACACAGCAGATGATATTGTGCTTCATAAATCATCATAAACATTTTTCATGGAGATAGCGAATGCAAAGTTTTTTAAGCCAATGGTTAAATTTCTTCTACGCTGGGCAAAGTAAAGAATGTCCCAGAAATAATCGGCCAGCTGCAAACTAAGCAATGGTCTCTAACTGCTACACACACCAGTGCCATTCATAAGCTCGCTCTTGTTTTGAGAAAATGTTATGAGAAAATATTATGACTTGTTCATTACTCTAGAACAAATTCCGCAGGCAGTTCTTCACAGTTACGGCCAACACGTATAAAGGTTAAAGCAGTATGGTTGTTTTGTTGGCATGACGCTCGCCAGTGACGTTCGAGATTTTCATTGCGCTTGTCGCTAGATGGTAAAAAACGATACCAGGGTCATCCATTACAGAATCATGAAAGAGTCGTAGCCCTTTCGCTGTTTGCAATTTTTTTTATCTACCCTGTGCGTCAGCAAACAGCTTGATTGAAAACGGGGTGTCACAATTCCGGATAAATGGGCAGAACGAGTCCTGAATAATCGCACGATGTGTGCAAGCGCTAGAGTTTCAACGAGTTTAAAACAACAAAAATTGCAATGGCTTTGTATTACTCAGAGGTCAGCAGTTCAATGTTCCGGACTTATAAGGCCTATGAACACTACAATAAATACACTAGCGCCGGAAAGGCTCAACGTAATGTCGATACAACTACAAAGGACACAGATGAATCAGAGCTGATGTGAAACCCGAACATGCTCTTCTAAAATTCGATTTCTTGTCTCTATAGCGAGCTAAGTTGTTCGTCACCGGTTTTGGCAAAACGAAAAGCTTCTATTACCTCCCTATCAGTTAGATAGTAAAGTGGTCTTGTCCAGGTAAGATACAAATCAGCGGCGGCCGCCACTCCTGAATTGCTGTGGTAGAGTGCTAGCCGGACCGGTGCGCATCGATCTTCTATATTCCAAACTCAAGCAGCAAATGTTCTAAGTTCTAAGCAGCAACACTGAAAGGGAAGTCCTCGAAACTTTCCTTGTTGACAAAACGGGTGACGAATGCGTTCGCTCGCCCTCGATATATCTATCGAAACAAGAAATCGTATTTTTTCAAGGGCACTTGCGGGTTTCACACTGGTTGTGATGCACTTGTGTCCTTTGTAGTCCTGTTGTCACTACGGTGAGCCTTTTCAGCACTAGTGTATTTCTTGTTGCGCTCATGGGCCATATAAGCGACTTGTTTTCAGAAATAATTTCAGAAGTGTTTGTCTTCTTTGTCCTTATGTGCGCCCTTTGTCATCCCGTTCTCTTTGTGCAGTTTCACTCGTTTGCATTAAGAGCATGACGCGTGCTTCAGTGCGAGTACGCCTGCCGTTTCCAACAGGTAGCAATAGTTGAAAAGACGTGGACACTAAGAGCGGTGCACCAAGTTTTGTGAAAAAAGTACCAAATGATATTCTACATTTTGTCACTTTCTTTGCTCTTGCTTCGTAAAAGATAAAAAATATAAGTGAAAATCATGAACTCTTATTTATATCAAATGAACACTACAAATATGCCAGGCGGGAAATTTATGTTCAACTCTACAACATTCAAAGTGACACATGTGCATTTTCATGGTTTAGACATTCGTCTCCTGGAGGTGCCCGGGAAATTACTGACCACAAAACACTTTATACTGATTTCTGCGCGCACTACGTCTAGCTTAATTTCCTTCGCAAGTTTAATTCTAGAAGCGGTCGTTTTTTTCCAAAACAAAGCAGCACTTTGGCTATGAGATCGTTTCTGTGAAAACTATGAAGCACTTTAGCTAACGCAAACTAAAATTGCGAAGCTAGGACAGGACCTAGAGTCTTCCTGGTGTAGCAGTATTGACAGACATCATAATGTATTTTTATCGCAACCTCATCCAAAATATATTGCCTATTTAACTTATGTGCGACCAACATTAGAATATGCGTGCATTATAATATGCATTAGAATATGCCTGCATCAGGCAGATAGGGCGTTGACGTGGTCATGTCTGCGCCCTGCAAGCTCTCAAAACACTTCAATTTGGTGAGGAGGCAGACTTCAACGCATGTAGTTTGCGGCACGAGGCATTCGAAGAAGTATGTCTCATGCGCGACGGGGGTGGTTTATAAGATTCCCCTCAGCTGTGGTCGATTTTATATCGGACAAACTGGCAGATGTTTAAACATTCGTCTGCAAGAGCATGCGCGCTCCCTGAGTAGGCCCGGAGGACCTGCCCTGCCCGTTCATTGTCGCAGTTGTAAGGGCTGCTATCCTAAGCTTAATTGTACAGAGATCATGGGAAGAAGAAAGGGGCAGTTGGAAAGGGAAATTGTCGAGGCTGTCGCCATCCTGGAATCGGAGCCAGATAAGTGTGTCAGCACGCCTTCTGTGTCTATTTTTTCAGAAAGAGTTAGCATTTTTGTCAGCGTTTCACTAGGTTGTTTTTTGCTTGGTTTTGCGCAGGTTAGTTGTATCATTCTTGCTCGGTTTCATTCCTTTCGCCGCACTGAATGTTTTCGTCATGGTTGCCATTGAACTGTTTCTACATGCTTCATCTTCTTTTTATGATTTATGATTGCTTTCCAGATTACACGCGCGAGTGATCCTTATAAGCTCTGCTGTGTTTCAATTAATGTTCAGTTGTCAGTACCGCCCTGTGTTGTCGCCTGCCTCAGTCCCGTCCTGTTTTGCGGTTTTGCTCTTCATGATTACATAAGATCCTGCAGAAAGTGGTTTAATAAAAAAACTTGAAAGTTTGCGCGTACTGATTCTGTACCTGAGATGCTGCATCGTCTCAGTTTGCCGGCTCTAGGCGAACGTCGCCGAATGACAAGGCTACAATTTTTATTTCAGCTCTCAAGAAATTCCTTCAATATCAGTAGTTCCCATTACTTGGTCCCAAAACAGCTTACACATCTGAGAGCAAGCAGTGAATACTCTTACATAAGCCCGAACCCGTGCATTATTGTGTAGGCTAATTCTCACTTTCCGAGGACGATAGCAGAATGGAATGATTTAACAGCATCTTTCTTAAAGTCCAGTACGTTAACAACGTTCGGAAACAGGGATGTCTATTTCGCATTAAAAAATTTTTTTCAATGTCATGCGCCTAACCACTCGGTGATTACATCCCGTCTAAATAAGGTGGAGGCCGGGAATGTGGAAATGTTTTTCCGTTTTCCTTTACTGTATGAAGTAACTGTTCTTAAGTGAATGTTTATTAGCACTGCTTCTGTAGAAAAAAAAAACATTACGCGTTAAGAAATATCATTGTAGATGACGATGACTTGGTATTTTTGTATTTCTGTACAATCAAATAAAACTTATTACTCTTCTAGTGTCACGCCCCGCCACTGTAACGGCCCCGCGGCCAACAGTATTTAAAAAAAAATACATATTGTAAAGAGCAACGAGAGAAAAAAATTGGTACCTGTAATTCTAGGTTTCACTCAATTGATTGCAGTGAAAATTATATAAGCACAGTGCCGAAGGCAGCACTTTTATTTGGGAGCGGCGCATTAATTGTGAACACTACAGTTTTAGCGCGTAGCGAAATCTTATTACACAACTACTTCTGCTCTTTTCGAAAGCGTAGCTGTCGCGGCCGCCTTCAAAGCTTCAATCTCGCGTTCAGTAACTGAAGGTTATCGCAGTTTGATCACTCTTGAGTACAGACAGATTTACTGAAAAAAAGAGACCCAGTCGCAAGCGTCCAGCGGTCATGGCGTTTAGCGCCACTGAGAGCATTAAGTGCTTTGGTTGCAAAAAACGTGCTTGAGTTAGCGATGTTTGTTTTCCAAAAGAGTGCTTAAGATAGGTACGTTCACATTTCTGCACGTATTAACTGAGGCGGCATGCCCTGGCGCTATATGCCATGCAGTGAGCAGTTGGAAGAAAGAGTAGTGTATAACCTGGCGTGATTTTGACAGCAATCAGTAGTAAGATGAAAGGGTATTAATTGTTCTTCCATCCAGCTACTCAGGGCACTTCTAACGACGCCAAGCCATTTAGTCCCATTTAGATTATAAAACGAAACTCTGATATGACCATGAGACTCTTTGATCACCACAGCCACACATTTTTTTGCACTTTAATTGATCTACACCCCACACTCGAAACGGATCATTCGTATAATAAAAGGACTGTTATATGTTAATATTATGAATTAACTTTACGAAACTCAAATCTGTAGGTATCTGAAGTGCATAAGGCATGCATTAAACGCCTGCGTATCCTAGGGCCATTAAGAACTTATATCTATTTGCAGCTGCTCAGACCCAAACAGCCCGGAAACGGGACCACAGAGAGGAAGGCTGCGACCGAGACCTCAACCTTATCCAGGATTGCGGCGAACACCGTTAACCCTAAAAGAAACAGCGCCAGCATCGCCAGTTCCGGCAGTTTTAGCCAGCGGCATCATGCAATGGCTCCGAAAGAAGGCTGTATCTCTTACTAGATAAAGCGGAAAAGTGATGCTAGTACTGCAATAAAAAATGAATTAAAACAGGCCAACCGTTTTTTTTTTAAGTCTTTGTGAATACGCATGCTCAGACAATGAGAATAGCGACTACATTATATTGCCTTGTGTTAAACGCTGTAGGAAAGATATACTGTCTAGTGGCTTCTTGCTTCAATAGGGCTTCAAACTACCTCGTGCCAGTGTAGCTCATGTAAGTGCAGCCAAAAATCGACATCAGTGTTATTCAAGACGTCGTGTCTAGTCATCACGGTGAACTCTGCACTGGTTACCAAAACGTAAAATTTCCGACAATACTGGTACAAGAAAAAATGAAAGAAGGAAAGCAAAAAGGCTAAGGCGAATGTTAAAGAAAGTCAACCTTCGGTGGTGTGAGAGCGTGGACAAGATTTGGTTGCTTTGTTCTGTAACTTGGCACTCTGGCAGGTGAATATCCGTTGTATGCTACAGGTATGTGAAAGTTGGAGGCGCAGCGCATGAAATATATTTGTTGCGGTGAAATGTGATGCACGCATACCTTTAGGAGAACGCAATTCTAGTCTTGGGAAAAATTCAGTGCTCCAAAAAATCTTTCCGGCGCGTAACACTGCACATCATGTTCCATATTTTCCCGTCCATCAGTCAAGACTCTCCCATTCCTCTCAAATTAAATCTGCACTTTGCCAACTGTGGCCTTCATATCCTCGCAAACTTCTTAATCTCATCCGGACAATTAACTTTGTGTCTCCCCTGCTGCACTTTCCTTCCTTGGAATCCACTACGTTAATCTTAGGCACCAGCGGTTATCCTGCCTTCGGATTCCATGCCCTGGCCAGGCCAATTTCACCCTCGTGATTTCGACTAAGAAGTCATTAACCCTAGTTTGTTCCCTCGCCCACTCTGCTCGCTTGCGGTCTCATGACGTTACTCATATATATATGTTCTTTCAATAGCTTACTGTTTTATCGTGAACTTAAGCGGAACCCGGTCTCGTTATCCTCCACCTTTCTTTTCCGTAGGTGACCACCGGTAAGATAAAGCTGTTATATACTTTTTTTCCGGAGGAATGCTGATAAACTGCCATTGATGACCTGAGAGGAGCTCATAGAATCCTAGGAGTTATTCTGGGATGAAAAAGAGAGGGCTCCGGGCACCATCCGCAAACTGGTGAAGGACAGCTCCAAAATTGGTGCCCAAAGGCGTATGCCATGAGCAGTAATATGCGTACAACCAGGCGCTGATGGCGACTGAAATTGACGTCGGATTGTTTCGTTTTAGCGGCTTGGGAAGAATTCATAATGGCTTAAGCTCATATACCTTGTACTAAGTTTGCTTTCGCTTTGGAGTATGTGTGTAAATGGTTGGAGGAGTGCTGCACAGTGAGGGATAAACTGCGATGAAAAATGACAAGGCTAAGATATTGAGAGAGCTTCCGGACTAAAAAAGGCTGATAAAATTCACGAATGGCTTCGAATTTAAATAGAAGAGGGCGCATACTAGCAAGGTCGATACGATGAGCAAGGAAGTCGATCTCGTAACTTTCCCAAGCCACATGTGGTTCTGTTGATTATCAGGCTGCGGTCAGGGAAACGTTGGAAGAGCTGCCGGAGCTGTTGCATGTGCTGCTCAGCATCACCTTTGCCAACGAGGAGGTCGTCGGTGTAAGCCATGCTGAAGGTTAGACGCGGAACCACTGTGTCCACAAACCGTTAAAATGTTTGTCCAAAGTTACGAAGGCCAAAGGGCTGGTGGATATATTCGAAATGGCGAAATTGTGTAATGAAGCTAAGATTGGGACATCGGCCCGCTATGCTGGTTCACCAGCTAAGACGACCGGGCCACCTTAAGTAAATGTTTGCACTTTTCATTATTGGTGGCCCGAAAATGGGAATTGATGCCTGCAACCCCGAAACCAATGGCGCTTGCCCTCCGGATTGCCCTTCCCTACGCTTCGACCTGCAGCTGGCAGCCTGCCGATCGCTGCCGGCCTTCGATGCCCCCCACCTAACGGTGCTTGCGGCCTTGGCAGTTGCCCGGGTTTTGCCTGCCTTTCCTACAGCTCCCGAAAGCCCTGTTTTTTCGAAACAGCATGTCCGAGTTATCCAGTTCTTATGGGGAACTTCTCCATCCTCATCAGCGGCCCTTCTTTTAAAAATTTCTTTTCCACGAAAAAAGAGAATTCAAGCTGTAAAAATTAAAATATAAAAGTTTCTGGTAGAAGAAAAAACCGGAGGTTTTTTGACCTAGATCGACGAGATATTAGATATCAAGTGGACGAGTGATAAGTTGACTGTTTAGCTCGGAATGACAAATATATTATGAAATTAGCAGAGTCCAGGTACTTTTTTGCAGTGTTTCAGAAATAGGAGCGATTGCTTTATTTGTAGAGACATCATTCTTTTTACACTTACAATTTTATAAGATTGTCAGCACCGCGTTATTCTGAATTTCTTCGGTTGAGGATATGAATGTCGAATTAACTTGTAGCAACACAGCAAAGAGGGCGAGTAGGTATTGTATATTAAGGTACGAAACAGCGCAACTAACACGAAGGACCAGAAAAAGAAGAATACGTGTGTCCGTGTATTCTTCTTTTTCTGGTACTTCGTGTTAGTTGCGCTGTTTCGTACCATAAGAATGTAGAATGTCGAAGGTCCAAAGTTGTTAGCGGACATACCAATATATGTCTGAATAATGTATTGCCCCGGTAATTTGACCAGATCAGGTCGATTAAAAAGTTCCTATGTTGGTAGCCCTGGTTGCGTTTGGCGTTCTGATGAACTGTATGTGACACTTGCCAGTAATTTCAGTTATTATCTGCAACCTAAAGCTTATTGGCTGAGAAAAATTCTTGATTAGTGTCATCAGAACATAATGGCATAGAGAAAAGTAATAATGACATTCACGAGTACATGCATTTTTATTGTTTATCTGCATTAGCCACATTTCACAACAATCGCAAAATCTGCGCAGTTTTCTATCTACTAGTGGTCAATGTTGTTAGGAATTTCTCGGTGGATAACAGAGTCGTATGCGATGAAATCAATAGCAGACACAAGAGAGTTGCGAACGTTGTCGTATGTTACGAAAAAAAGGCCACTGAACCCACAGACTCGTGGTATAGCAGGTCACACAGGTGCATATGAGGAGTCGACTGTATTTTAAGAGACTAATTGATTCTGTTAGGAAAATATTCTACGTTAATAACCAATTGTTTATTTTAATACTTGTAAGCTTCATTATAAGAAGATGGTGACTTATATTTCGAAATTCTCTGGTGTTAGGAAATGGTAGATGAAAGTATTTGCGTCACTAATGAATATAATTTTCCGATGCCGTATGGCGCTGGAATCAGGAAAGTGATGAATGCAATAATATTGAACTATATTAGCCAAAACATGAGGTGGAGACAAAAACGGAGGAATGCAACACTCAGTGAGAACTACTTGATTTGTTCAGTATCATACCATTCAGGTATACGAAGGCGTACTCAGAAGGGGGCATAAACGAAGCCAAGAAGAATAGTGCAAAAGTGCAACATTGATAATTTCAGATAGTATCCCCTTATCCCGCAATTAAGATGATTAGTTTGCATAACACAGAAGCTATCGAAAGACAGAGAATGAGTACAGAATTTTTTATTTCCAAACCCCAAACTTCTTGCTTTTTTGCAGTCGAGAATAGTGCACTAATGTCATCAATACCGATTGAAACAATGAAATGCACTGTCGGGACTTCATTTCTCTTCCACCGTTTGAAAACTTATGAGCTAACAGCTTAAACAGATGCCCTTAGTAAGGGTATAGAGAGACCTCTGAGATTATGACACAACACGAGGCGCAAAATGTTTTGCTTTGTTGTCTCCTGTCCCTGATGTTAGCAGGTTTTTCAGCAATGTCCACGTTAACTTAAATGGTAGGGCTCTGAATAAGCAATCAGCCGCGTATTAGACCTATGTCACGTCTGCACATCATTCTTCAGTACACACGTATGCTGTTTTGCCTCAGTGTGACAAATCATTTTGCCCATCAGTTTTTGTTAAAAATTAGGTATTGGAAAAGATACCTTTTTAAGTATTTTGCGTGGTATGATAGTGGGTCAGATGGGTAGACAGGTAGTTTAAGAAAGCTTGAGACCAGATTTTTAAACTCCAACCACCTTTGCCATTTTCCAGTCTACGGGAAGTGCACCGACATTCGGTATCGGTTTAAAAAGTTCGCACAAAATTGAGGAGAAATGCATTTATTTCTTTTTTGCTTAGCCTTTTTTATCAACGCTAGAATCGGAGCATAATATAAACTCATGAGAAAAACCAACAGAAAAGGGCGCATTCACAAGAAGTAGGAGTAGACAGGACGACGCTCAGGGCGGCACTCAAGTGTCGTCCTGTGTTGTCTACTCCTTCTTCTTGTGAATACGTCCTTTTCAGCTGCTGTTTGCCGTGGTCGGACATCGACTAGTCCTAACATATGCTCTAGGAATAATTAGAGTACTCTAATATTTCGCAATATCTTCACGACTATTTGTGAGTGGAAAAATATGTGTAACTGCAGAGATGAACAACGCGGCGCAACAGTAGTAAAGAGGATACATATTTACTTAATGTGATTACATCGCACCGAAACACAAGGAGGAGGAGGAGGAAAACTTTTATTTCTATTTACAGTGAGAGGTCTCCGAAACACAAGCGCGGCATGACACAGTCACACTGTGGAGGTAAGGAAAGAAATATCAATACCTTTATTAATATTGACAGTTTTCCAAAAATTTTGCGAGTACCAGGAAGTGTCGCATGAAGTGTTGCTTTCAAACGGTACTCCTCATATTGTTGGCAGCCTCCTCTAACAAAGCAAGAACATATTAGTAAGATAGTTACCAACCTACATTATAGTTCAGTTGTGTTGCGTTGTGTTGGGTTCTATGACACATAGGCAACTGAAGCCATCATGCGAAAAAGTCAGTTAAGGAAAATTATTTTCTGCAGACTTTTTGGGAAATGTTTTATATATATGCTGTATAGGGCATAAAACATTGTATTTTATAACTTAATTATGAAAAGTAAAGAATTTTATAACTGGTAAATATTAACAGCTTCAAAGAAGGTCGGGTAGTATCAGCAGGCATCCTTGGCTGGGGAAGAATTTTGAATCGCCCTAACAGTAAAGCAATATCTCAGCCATAAGGAATGAGAAGATGGCTGAGATGTAATAAATATGAAGCGAATCAATGGGTAAACATTTAGAGTTTCCAGAGAAAACCTGCCTCTCTTAAAAAGCTAAAAACAGAAGTCATGTCAAAAATGGCATCTTCACATAAAAGCAACATGGGGTGTTAAAGAATGTGTCGATTATAAAACAGAGTAAAATATTTTTCCTCAGTTTTCAAGTTTTGTGCATGGGTGCATGGGTGCATGGCAGTCAGGAGGTATAAAAAGGACAAAAGTTCTTCTAAAATAAAACTTTTTATTTGGGCTGACTTGCGCCCACAATGGACTGAATCACTCGGCGGCGGCGAAGCGAGCAGCGTCTCGGCAGTCGTCGAAAAGAATGCTCGCCGCTGTCGGCCGTGCTCAATTTAAATCTGATAGCGAACTTTCGAGATAAAGCGTGCAAAGTTACTAGAACATTCCGGAACAACGTAGAATCAACTCTGCCTGCCAGCGATCAATCGAGATAAATCTGGTCGCGTCTTGCATCGCAAACAAAGCGATAAAGCGGCGTGGCGGCAGATTTGAAGAATGAACAAACACTGCAATGATTCGCGGCATTACAGCCCTCTCAAAGAAGCATCGACCCGATGCATTGAAACAAATAATGCGACTAGCAACAAATAAGACGGATCTTGTGAAAATACGAGTGTGGAAATGCAGCGTCCTTTAGCGCGCATAATAGGGCTTCAGACGGACTACATGGACAACTTCTGGTCGTACACGGTGTCGCTGGGATGCAGTCATTTTCGTCAGGATGACTTCATAATCTAGTTCACCTTGCCGACGAAGAACCTTGTAAGGGCCGAAATAGCGGCGCAAAAGCTTTTCACTCAATCCACGGCGGCGAATGGGCGTCCAAATCCAGACTTGCTCTCCTGGCTTGTATTACGCGTTGCGTCTTCCTAGGTTGTAGCGTCTGGCGTCGGTCCGCTGCTGGTCTTTCATCTGCAATCGGGCAAGCCTTCGAGCTTCTGCGAGTTGAAGGTAGGCGGTGACGTCGACGTTCTCTTCTTGGGTAACGTTGGGCAGCATGGCGTCTAGCGTGGTTGTTGCCTCCCTGCCATGGACGAGCCTAAATGCCATCATCTGGGTGGTCTCCTGCACTGCGGTGTTGTACGCGAAGACGACGTAAGGCAGGATGGCCTCCCAGGTCTTGTGTTCGGCATCGACATACATGGCGAGCATATCGGCGATGGTTTTGTTCAGGCGCTTTGTCAGCCCGTTGGTCTGCGAATGGTATGCTGTTGTCCTCCGGTGGCTGGCTTGGCTGTAACGCAGGATTGCTTGCGTTAGTTTCGCCGTAAATGCTATTTATCTGTCCGTGATGAGCACATCGGGGGCGCCGTGTCGCAGAAGAATGCACTTCACGAAAAATTTGGCGACTTCTCCTGCTGTTCCGTTCGGTAGGGCTTTTACCTCAGCGTAGCGGGTCAGGTAGTCGGTCGCTATGATGATCCACTTGTATCCATACGTTGACTTTGGGAAAAGGCCAAGCAAATCCATGCCGATCTGCTGATAGGGCCTTAAGGCGGGTTCAATGGGGTTCAGAAATCTTGCTGGTCGGGTGGGAGAAGTCTTTCGGCGCTGACAATCTCGGCAGGTTTTCACATAATGTGCGACATCGGCAATCTATCGGGGCCAGTAATAATTGCCTTGAATGCGGTCGGAGGGTGCGAGAAAACCCGAGATGTCCAGCTGTCAGCTCGTCGTGTAAAGCCTGTAGAACTTCTTCGCGGAGACAAGCAGGTACAACAAGGAGGTAGGCTGTTTTGTTCGCTGCGAAGTTTTTCTTCATAAGGACATCATTCTGTACACAGAAAGAAGAAAGTCCTCGCTTGAATGAGGGGGGGGGGGGGGGAAGAAATTTTGCCTTCCAAGTACTCGATGAGGCGTTTTAGGTTAGGGTTAGAGCGTTGCTGCTGTGCAAAAGAGCTGGAGTTGATGGGTCCCAGGAAGGCGTCCTCATCGTCGTCCGGCGGCGGCGCCTCTACAGGGGCTCGTGAGAGGCAATCGGCGTCAGAGTGCTTGCGTCCAGGACTTGTAAACGACGGTGACGACAAACTCCTGGAGGCACAGACTCCATCGAGCGAGGCGGCCAGAGGGGTCCTTCAAATTGGCAAGCCAGCACAGCGCGTGGTGATCGCTGACTACCTTGAACGGTCGTCCGTACAGGTAGGGGCGGAATTTCGACGTAGCCCAGATGACGGCAAGGCATTCCTTCTCAGTCGTCGAAGTGTTAGCCTCAGCTTTGGAAAGGGAACGGCTAGCGTATGCGATGACTTTCTCTAGCCCGTCGCTTATTTGAACGAGGACGGCGCCTAGGCCCATGCTGCTTGCGTAGGTATGAACTTCAGTATCGGCGTTTTCATCAAATGCGCGAGGATTGGTAGGGACTGTAAACGACGCTGAAGTTTTTTGAAGGCTTCTGCTTGCAGCGCTTCCCATTTAAATGGCACATCTGCCTTCTTCAGATCGGTCATGGGCTCGGCGATGCAAGAAAAGGTTTTCACAAACCGTCAGTAATATGCGCACAATTCGAGGAATCTGCGCACTGCTTTCTTGTCGGCCGGAGGTGGAAACTGTTCAAAAGCGGCTGTTTTCTGCATTTCTGGGAGTACTCCCTCCTTGCTAACGATGTGGCCTAGGAGCAGCAGCTCTTTATAGGCAAATTGGCCCTTCTCTGCTTTCAAGGTTGGGCCAGACGACTTGATGGTGCCTAGTACTGTTCGAAGTCTTTTGAAGTGGTCTTCAAAGTTCGAGGCGAAGACAAAGACGTCATCTGAATATACCAGACAAATTTGCCGCTTCAGGCCTGCCACCACTGTATCCATTGCTCGCTGAAGCGTCGCTGGTGAGGAACAAAGACCAAATGGCATCACTTGACCTCGAAGAGCCCATCCGGAGTGATGAAAGCCGTCTTCTCGCGATCTCTTTCTTCGACCTCAATTTGCCAGTGGCGGCTCTTGAGGTCCATCGATGAAAAATGCTGGGCGTTGCAGAGCCAGCCCAGTGTGTCGTAGATACGGGGGAGAGAATAGACGTCCTTTATTTATGTTGTTCAAGCGGCGGTAATCAACGCAGAATCAAACTGGGTAGCCTTCCATGTTCCGGACGCCCCCTTCAAGTCGGGACGGCAGCCCCCTGCGTTAGCACGGGAGGACGAGCCAGCCGACGTCTCCAGCGAGAGCATCCTGAGTTCGGGACCTTGCCGCACTGCATCAGACAGCGAAAAGACGCCGCTACGAGCACCACTACCTCGCCAAAGATGTCGACCCCGATCATACTCCTTCAGCCGCGGGCGCCGCCAACTTTCAATCGGTCCCTAGGCGAAGACCCCGAAGAATCGTTGGACCAATATGAACGCATTGCATCATTCAACAATGGCGATGATGCGGCGAAACTCCTGCATGTCTTTTTTGCACTGGAGGGCTCAGCACGCACGTAGTATAAAAACCACGAGTCTTCCCTAACGACGTGCGAGCTATTCAAGAAGAAACTGTTGAAGGTATTCACCATTGTCGTGAGGAAAGAGCCGAACGACTCCTCGAGGCCAGGATCCAGCTTCCGAATGAGCCCGTCCGCGGTTAGGTGGAAGAGATCAAGCGCCTCTTTCGCCGCGCCGACCCTCAGATGACCGAGGAAAAGAAAGCTCAGTTTTTAATGTGCAGCGTAAAAGAACTCTTTGGCAGCCTCGTCCGCCAGCCGCCAAAAGCAGTATCTTTTGTAAAGTTGAAAATTTCATGTTAACATTTTTTCATTATTATTATTATTATTATTATTATTATTATTATTATTATTATTATTATTATTATTATTATTATTATTTAGTGGTCTCGTGTATGCTGCCTTGTAAGAGTTGCCTGGGCCTCGTCAAGCTGTTTGATTTCAGCTTTTAGCCCTGGTGACCCACCAGCCTTTCTGGTAAATAAGGATGAAGTTCAGTTCAGTTGAGTTCAGTCGATGAAATCATGCAAGAAGCCTGCACGATCGAAAAGACCGTTGACGTCCGGGCGCGGCAGTACAACCGCCCTTCCTTTGTCTGTGCGATGTGTCCGGACACGACGACCACCACGAGCGACAACTTGGGGCAAGTGATCCGCGAAATCGTCCGCGAGGCGCTACGCCGATTACTGCCATCCTCCCCACAGCCGCATGCAGCGACTCTCATGGACGTGGTACGGGAAGAAGTGCAAAAGATGTTTGGCACCCCGACGGCCGCAGAACCAAAGGCCAGGACTTACGCCGCTGCAGTATGCACTCCCCAACCGCAATGACAACACCTACGTCCTCTCCGACATGAACAACTTGTTCCCGAACGCCGCCTCCCTGACCCCGTCCGCCCAGCCTATGAGCGACGCTCAAGCCCCAGGAAATGTGACGCCTAAAGGACTTCCGACAACCAGCCGTTGTGCTTCCATTGCGGTGAGGCCGGCAATATTATTCGTCACTGCCCGTACCGACGTACCGGTCTTCGAGGATTTACCGTTTACGCCCCACGACCACGCTTTGGCCAGCGTCCGCAGGAAATCGACGAGTACCTGCGTGGAGAGGACTACACGCCGAACCGCCTTTCGCGCTCACCATCGCCGTCAACCTCGCGTTTTGCGTCGCCGCGCCTCAGCTACGCAGCCGCAGTACGAGGAAAATCTCCCAGCCCCCCTAGGGGAAACTAAAGACAGCAACCTCTGGAGGTGAGGTTGCTCACGAGCGAAACGCCGAAGATCCTCCACCAACCACGCCCCATGAAGACGCTGCACCCGCTACGCCGCATGAAGAAACTACGCTCACTGCATCTACGCCGCACAAAATGACAACCCCGACCATGACGCGTACTGCCTTCAAAACGACGCCGCCACCCAGAAGAGCTTCGACGACACGCCCCAGCCGAGACTCGCTTATGTGACGAAGCCGTGACCCGGCGCCGAGGGCGACGTGCAAGGCAAGAGCCAGGACATCTGACTTAGAAGTGACTATCGACGGTCGGAAATTTACCGCTCTAGTCGCTACACGACCCGATTACTCGGTGATGAATGGAACATTCGCTGCGCAGCTGAGGAAAGTCACGACCACTTGGGACGGCCCACAAATTGGCACCGCAGGGGGCCACCTCAATACGCCATCAGGAAGATGCACAGCGCGAGTGACTGTTAAAGGACATACCTACCCTGCGACCTTTGTTGTGCTACGGCACTGTTCCCGTGAATAGATCTTGGGTATGGGTTTCCTTAATGAGCATCAGGCGATCATCTACCTGCGATCCAAGATGATCACGCTTTCGACGGACGAGGCCATCCCTTCGATAAGAACTCCGGAAGATCACGTTGCCCTCAGTGTTCTGGAGCAAGAAGGGAGCGTCCCACCCCGTTCAAGCTTTATCGTGACCGTAGGCGCCACGAAAGCCATTAACGCTGAAGCCATCATTGAGGGGAACCTGCAGTTGCTTCTAGGCCGAGGGATCAGCATCGCAAGAGGCATCGCACATTTCCGCAATGGCCGGGCCGAAGTACTGCTCACTGACTTCAGCGAAGAATACCGGCACATTAACAGAGGAACGGCGATTGCTTTCTCCGAGGAAATATCTGACGTACGAGACTCATTCGCCCTCTCTGACCCATCCGCAGAAGATCCGCCTCACCAACAGAGCTCGCTCACTCTCGACATCTACCCAGCACCTTTACCAGAAGTCACGGAGCAGTGGTGACGGCAGTCGAGGGAACAAAGAGGACGGACAAAAGTTGTTCTAAAAGAAAACTGTTTATTGGGGCTGACTTGCGCCCACAATGGACTGAATCACTCGGCGGTCGTCGAACAGAATGCCCGCCGCTGTCGGCTGTGCTCAATTTAAAGCTGATAGCGAACATTCAAGATAAATCTTGCAAAGTTGCTATAACATTCTGGAACAAAGCTGAATCAGCTCTGCCTGGCTGCGATCAATTGAGCTAAATCTGGTCGCGTCTTGCATCGCAAACAAAGCGATAAAGCGGCGTGGCGGCAGATTTGAAGACTGAACAAACACTGCAAAGATTCCCGGCATTATGATTAACTGTTAGCTCGTCTCCACATGTTTCACAAAGCGGTTTGTCTTCTTTTGTGAATAGAAAATTGTGTGAGATGTGTGTGGTCTTTACGGAGTCGACGTAAAATAACTTCGATGAAATGCTCCTGGTGCAAACATGACTTCCATTCACTTAGAACTGACTCTACCAGGTGCAGTTTGTTGGTTACTTCATTGTTCCAAGCTGTCTGCCATTTTTTTCCTTAATTTGTTTTTTACTAAATTAATGCAATTTTTCAGGGGTATATTTACTTTCTTTATTTGCTCGCCATGAGCTTGAGCTGCGCATAAATCTGCTCTCTCGTTTCCTTTTATTCCTACATGACTCAGGACCCAGCAAACATTTGTGTTTTGTACTTGAGCTGTGGCTCTTAACAACGTTATGTAAGATGTCACCAATCATAGAAGTGATTGCATTTCTAGAGTGGAGAGCAATAAGTAATCTTAAGGAGTCCGTATAAACAATACTAATTGTGAGGTTCCTGTTTACTATTGGTTCAATGGCTACACAGACGTCGTAACATTCGCCAGTGAAAAATGATGCGCACTGTGGTAGCCCTACTATTTCATTACAATTCCGTTGTATCACTGCACTTCCAACTTAAATATCTTGTTTTTGAGCCGTCTGTATAAAAAGGAGCGAAAGTACTGTTGATTTCCTCATGCGAAAAAAATTCTCATGTTATGTGTTGCTCTGAAGTTTGTTGTTTACGGAACTGTGCAAGAGTAAAATCACAGAGAAAATGATACCATAGAGGCAGTGGATCTCGTCTTCGAGCAATGTCAGGTCATGTGTTCATTAGGCCTAGGTCATGGCACATGTTTTCGAAACGCAAAAGCAATGGCTTAGTAGTCTTCGATTTGTTACTAAATAGTGTTCTAGATGGGCACTTTGCGACTATTTGGTGACAGATATGTTTACGTAGTGAACGAAGTTTTAGAATGTAGGAAAACGTGAGCATCGTTCTTCTGTTTGTAAGTGATGGTTCGTTAGTTTCTAAATACAGATTGTTTATGTGTGACGTCCTCTATGCACCATGGAAAGACGCAAATCTAAATTATGAACTGTGTCTAGTCGTTTATGGTACGAAGGTCTCGCTGACCCATACGCTATACATCCATAATCCAGGGTAGAGCGTACTACAGAGCGGTAAACTTGTAAGAGACACGCCCTGTCGGCACCCCAGTGCATTCGGGACAGCACTTTGAGTATGTTCAGGAATCGAGAGGCTTTCTTTTTTAACGCGTTTATGTGAAGTAGGAAAGCGAGCTTTCTGTCACATGTTAACCCTAAGACTTTCTGTTCATTTTTCACGGGTAACTCTATTTCATTAAAGTATAGGATAGGATCTGTCGGGTTACCTAGTTTGAGTGAAAAAGAATGGCCACCGATTTCTGTGGAGAAAACCGGAAACCATTGCTATTTGCCCATGTTGCCAGTTTATTTATTCTTGAAATGAAGCGAAGTGCCAGCTGTATCGATTTCGCAAGCAGCGGCCGTGAAAGAAGTGAAGAGAACCATAGGAAATCGATCATTTGAGAGATATCGAAGCATCCTTTTCGAGCAGTGGACCTACATAGAAGGACAATAATGATAATGATTTTTATTCCAGTGATGCCTCTCTCTCTAAACCAGCATTCTTGCATAGTGGAGACAATCTAGCGACGGAAAATGAACACTCTGAAGAAAACGTGATTGACGATGTTTCCACATTTTTGGCGATGACTTACAAGAATGTTCTTTCTACCCAAGCCAGTTGAAAAAAATTCCCACGACGACCATAAAAGGAATCGTATTTCTGTGTTCTGATCTAAAACATCGGCCGCGCGATTTGAGCGTGAGTTGCGTTCTATTAAGGCGCATGAATTTGTGGACATTTAGCACTAAGGATTCGACCTTTCTTTGGCAATATCGGGAACACATGCATTATAAGGACACTATTTTGAGGAAACTGCAACAGCAAGAACTTGAAATAGGGCCGCGGATTCTTCCTTCTAATTATGGATGTCACTAATGCGCATTCCATAAGCGTCCCAAGTGAACTGCGGGCATTTCTTTGGAGTTGCTGCGACAAAGTCCCTCAAGCTGCGTCCTTAATCCATCGTGTTCATGCTTTGTGGCATGTGAAGTTCCGTTACTTGCACTGTGTAGCAGATTGGTTTTGAAAAGTGAGTGCTGGTTGCGTATGTGGTGTCTGGCTGGCTGGATGCATTATGTATGCACCAATTCGCAACATTTTCGATTGAAAAGAAGGTAGAGCATGCAAATTGGCCTTTAGTAGCCCTTTTCACAGCTTTGAAGACGTGCATTATCAAAAGAGCATCATTTCACTTTCAGTTATGATTAAGCAGCAGAGGATAAGACATGATAAAACTGTCGATCGGACATATGGTAAGCAACAAAGACAAGGATGAAAGTCTTGCCTAGAGTAGTTGGCAAGTATTTATTTATAGCAGAGAAACTATTTTACAAAGTTGTGCCAAAAACGCAAGAATTAAAATTACGATAAATTGCGTAAATTGTGTGGGATCCAATTGGTGCCCCTTATACATAGCTGGTGCGATTAGCCATTTATCGAATCGTGACAAAGACGATGCTTTCATTGATAATTTAGGTTTGGTTTATGGGGGTTTAACGTCCCAAAGCGACTCAGGCTATGAGGGACGCCGTAGTGAAGGGCTCCGGAGATTTCGGCCACCTGGGGTTCATTGATAATTTACGTATGCCCTATTTGCCTTTACACCCTTGAATGTGCACTCGTTTTTGTGGAAAACCTTGAATAAAAATTTAGAGGACATCTGAATGCAGGCCCTTTAACATGGAAAGTCGCGCCGCGCAGCTAGAAATGTTGGAGGCAGCAGCGAGACGGAATAAAAAGAACGCTCCACTATCAGCTTCTTTTCGTCAGGAATCTTGACTAGAGTGACAAAAATGGACAAGTTTGTTTGCTCCCTTCTTGTTGCTGTAAATGAACAAGATAACTGAGCAGGGGTCGTGCTTCTTAACTTTCTATGCACGAATTTTTAATATTATTTTATTGACCAGTGCACCGGAAACAAAACCACTGTTAAGATAATTCTAGCCTCCGACGGGCCTCTATTGCTAAATAAGCTTGTTCAGTATTCTTAGGCCAAGGTCCAAAAACGGTGGACGCGATTTGCACCGCTTGACAACAGCATGGTGGTTACAAAGTTGCCAAACTGCTCAAGAGAACTACCTGAAGAGTCCACTGTAGCCGCGGCGTCATATGAACACTCTCAATGTGGTTACTCAGCGTCTTTCTCTCGCGTCAGCCTCACAGGATGCAAAAATTGATTACAATGAAGCGGAGACACAAGGCCGCGTCCCGATACTGCACGTCAGCGGCGCCAGCGAAGCGCTTACACGATAGCAAAATGAAAAACGCTTCAGAAGCAAATCATCTACGTGAGTCGCAAACTCGTGGCTGCGCTCATTAACTAGTTAGCGCCACCCAAAAATTAATCAAAGTAAAACTAACCGGGCGTGGTTGACATAATATCATGCACTTTGTACTCTGCCGTGCATAGACAGCACAAAGAGTTTGAACAAAGAACTGAACCAGTACCGGAACGATGTCAGTATGAAAAACGCCGACTGCCCTTGACAAATAATGCGGTGACTTTAGGCACAGATTGGCTTCGAATGAACCAGTGCGTTAGGAGATAGCATAATCTATTAATGTGCCTTAAAAATGAGTCTTGGCTTATCGGCCCAAGAAAGCCAACATAAACTTGTGTTTGCATCCATTTCGTCTGTCTGAATGGCCTGCGAAGGCCCTAGATCAGCTTCCCGCTGACTAGTCATCGTTGCTGAAGTTGGCACCGAGCCGGTCCTTAGAGAACCCGACTTACTTCCTCTGCATTCCTGAAATAGCGCTATAGTATCTTTGAATATTTGAAGCTGAACAAGTTGCACGGCCGTTATTTTCAGCGCACTGTGCAGCTCGATGAAACAGTACTGGATCTAAACGAAAATAAGTTAGGCACCTTAGGCACGCTTTTGATAACCAATGAATTTAGTGCTCTTGGTGCCCTTAAATGCCACGACAACTGGCCGTTTTTCCAATTGACAGTTATTTTGAATAAATTTCTTTCGTTTCTGCTCACAAGAGTGCAGGTTTGAAGCCGGCTGCGAGGACTATGCTTTCGCAAGTATAAGTGGTCGTCTAATAATATTTCGGCATGTGCTGAAACCCAAATCATCAAAATGAACGGGCAACTCACTTAATTAAATTTCTATTGCACCACTTCAGATTTGTACTTTTTGCTCTAAACAAAGAAGATACATCTATAATTTCGAGTGTATGTTGGTTTTCACGTCGTTTTGGTTCCTGCTAACATTGTAACAGAAGACAGGTCCCACATTATCACCTAGTTTCAGAAACATAGCTTTTGATATTCAAGACTCGCCACGTTTTCGACATCAAAGAACTACTTAAAAATAAATTCGCGAAGAACATCAATGTATACACAGTATGTAGGTAGATTTCCTGGACTTGTTGCCAATAGCTTCGTCAGGCACCTTCAGGAGACGACGACATGCTGCCCATCGAAACGCTCACGGTTCAATTTGATATCTATGGAATAGCACGGTAAACTTTTGAATGATTCGTTTGCAGCGTTTATTGTTTAAAATTTTCAGTGGCTGTGTTCTGTATATTTATAATTCCATTAAGGAAACAAGAAAACAAGTGTGTGAAGAATGGAAAATCATTTGCCTACTCTGTAATAAAACTTCTTGCGCTGCTGTAATAAAATATGCATCTCCTTTCACAATTGTTACCTTCTGGAAATTGCAGGTGCATGCGTAACGAACACGCGACATGCTTTTTTGTTGGTCATCCTACAGTTTAGTTGCGCGTAACCGCTTTTCTTGAACATGTTATCAAAACATGCTTCCTTCTCATACTATCAAACACACCAATTCATTGTTTTCGTTATTTTAACTATACCATGCTAGATATTAAAGCGCATAAAAACTGCAGTTTTTCATTAAGAATTATTTTTGAAAAATTCTCTCCTAAAATGTCTGGACTTTGATCATTGCGGTCTGCGTGAATGTTAATTGTCCTCCCACGTGTACCACCGAGTACATTTTCAGCTCTGATGCCCGTTCGAGGGGAAAACCGCATATAAAAAGAATTACGCGAAAGGTTCCATCAGTGTTGACTCCCAGAAGCTAGGTATACTTCCACCTTCCTCAATATTCCCGAATCAAAGATTTCAAATTTTCATTGGCCACGTTTTTGGCCTAATATCTTGTGCTTGTCCTTACTTTGGTTCTTCGTTGCTTAGGATTACGCTGTTTTAGCGGGCAACCCGCGAATATATTGTTGCGATGCCAAGCAGCAACACATTCGCTGAGAAACGCAAGGAAATGTGCTGCCAAGGTTGAACTGCAGGCCTTCGAGAAATACTGCACGAAGACACCTTTTGTTGGTCCAGACCCGTTGCCTACGCAGCGCTCGCAATTATGATGGGACGAATCATGGTTCGTTTTGCCCCTTAAAACACGCTTGTAACACCCTGTTTGTTAGCAGGCTCTTGTATGACGCAAAATATTCAATAACGTCATACCAGCCTTTCTCATGTCATGAAAAGTTTAACAGCTGTATTCGTTTTCAGTACCAGGAGTTCACAGCAGTACATCCCGCTTGCATGCATGCCATTCTTCTATAGCGGCGTTGTTTCGGTGTTCGCTGCCCTTTGTTTAGGCAACAGTTTCTATTGTCATACCCAGAATTTCTAAGCGTGATATGTCAAATAAATGCGATTATACTTTATTTTATACTTCTGTGTTTTAATGATTCACGAACGTACACCACTAACGTCATCTCGAACGTCACTTTCGAATTTATTCTTTAGAAAAGAACAATAGTTCTTAAGCATCTATGTATGCGCTGAAGCTATAGAGAAGTGGCTCCAAAATTTCCTCTGGAATAAAAATTGGTGACAATTTTTTCCTATGCTTTCCTTACCCCTCAAGATTCCAGAGAGCTTTTTAATGTCGCTAGGAAGCATAGGCGGTAGTGGCCACGTACAGCTTGGGGACATGACCGTTTTTTTGTGGAACGTCGCTTTCATTGTCCAGAATGAAGAAAAATATGGCCACGCATTTTAAAGCACCCTATAACCCATAAATGCTCCTATATTTTTATTGTGTTTGCGTATAAACGATAATTTTTATTTAAAAAGATGTAATTCAAATAGTGATATGATCTCCAGATGGTGATCCTTCGGCGACACGTCAACACGATACGCGAAATATGGTCTGATGTGGAACCAGACCAGCAGCTATAAAAGTACCGACAAGTAACAGCCGAACTGATAGGCTCAAGCCAGAACGTAATGATACTGACAGGAAAAGCGAAAATACCGAGCTCAGTTTCTGAACTCCTCTAAGAACTTGGCAGCATTCTGGCAATGAATGAGAAAAATTTCTACAAGGCTCAATAAACTAATATCCTTTGACATATGATCCTCGCAGGATACTTATGTGTCCCAGGCGAGCAGGACTGGTGACGTTTCTGTTCTTTTCTACTTTTTTATTATTTATGAAAAACGGAAACACCCATTTTCGTTTTTTTTCTTTTGTGCAAGAGTTCTAATCTTTGGCTTGCCAAAAATTTTTGCTTGAAAATTAATTGACAATTTTTCTTTCAATTTTTCATCAAGGTCTTTCTGTCAAAAACATGCCTTTGTCTGTGCCCTGTTGAAACGAATCATCGCCTTCATTGAGTTACTGCATGAACTGCAACAAAAAACATGCTAAAAATGCGATTTACCATGTCTTTAATATAGCCGTCATTCCCAACAGCATTATGCTAGCTTCTGTTACCCGCATGCGTCTTGTAACGTGGCGTAAACTTTCGAACACTCAATCTCTGAATTATTTTAGCCGATCTACACTATCAATTATAGAAACTATTTTCATACCTTTTATTCTGTCTCACTCGAGGTTTCCGAATCACTGAGCAAAATACTATTCATAAAACCCTTGTGTTGTTTTCAGCCAAAGCTCTATCTTAGTTATATTGACTTCAATATGGAAAATGACTTCTGTCCTAATTCAATAATTCTACATTATCCTGAAAACAATGGCTTTCCTTGTGTGTTATCGCTTACTCTGTGTAATATTTTGAGTTCCTTCATGCTTTCGTAATTTCTTTATGCTCCAAAATGTTGCAGAATTTGATAAAAAGTCAATTTGGATATATCTTTCAGTCCTTGTGCATGATTGGATCAAACTCACGCTTTGTTTTTTTTGTGGGAGATACTCTTCGGCTTGCTTTTCATTATCTTGCCAGGTAGCTTAAATTCTTCAAAAATCACACTACGTTATTTCTTCGTACTTGTAGTATTTATTGCTTCTACGTTCGGCGAAAAGAAAGAGGACAGCGAATGAGGCACACGGACGCTGTAGTAACAAAATTATTTTTGGGGTTTACAGGCGAAGAAAGTTCTGTAGGGCACGGCGTCACATCAAAAATACCTGCAGATCACAAAAGAAAACGTTTAAAAAAGAGCGAGGAGAGGGAAGCTTTGGCCGCCGCGGTGGCTCAGTAATTATCGCACTCGGCTACTGACTCGAAAGACGTGACTTTGATCCCGGCTGCGGCGCCGGAATTTGGATGGAGGTGAAATTTCAGGCCCGTGTACTGTGCGATGTCAGTGCGTGTTAAAGAACCTCAAGTGGTCTAAATTTCCGGAGCCCTTCACTACGGCGCCCCTCATAGCCTGAGTCGCTTTGCGACGCGAAACCCCCATAAACTACAAACCGAGAGGAATGATTTCGCTCAAATTTCAGTGCGACAACGAAAAATTCTCGTAAATTTTTAATTCAGACGTTTCAAAGGCAAACTTCCGAATAACCATATACGATTTCCACTACTGATAAAAAAGTTTCAGCAACTGTGACTATATATAATAAGCACTGTATGTACAACACACTGTACTATCAACAGCATGCACTGTATTACAGGCTAAAACAGCCGAACTTGACAAGCTGTATTATTTGCACATCTTTCCGCCACAAATTCTCATCCTGATGCTGCCCCATGTTTTGTGAAAACAGGGATAAAAATGTCACCATTCGCGTGGTATTGCATCCTTCTCGCAATAAATTGAATACAGATTTTTTAATCCTTCTTGCTTTAAGGCGGCTGTCGGAGATGCATCTACGGCACTTAGGAATGAGCACATCGACATTGTGAAATTAGTGATCCACTTAGTAATTATTGGTGCACTAGCGACAGCCGAATACGTCAGTGACGGTGCTGAAAAATTTTGTATTTCTTCCTTGAGCCCTTTAAAGGCTTTGTGTCGCTTCGGCTGGCACTGGTTTTGTCTGAACGCTTCTGAAAAGTACTGCTACTGTATTCTGCGTACGCTATCAATCATACTTTGTACCACATTGGCCTTTGCAGTTGAAAATAAATTTCAAGAGGCGGGAATAACAGTAGCAAAGAGGCAGTCTGAAATATCGCGAAGCTTTTTCCACTAAGACGAGTAGCATCCTTACCTGTACTCTACATTCGTAATCATGTTTCAAAGACCTCCAAAACAGCCTTTTATCACTCTCTTGTGTTTCATTATTAGCCCACTAAATGCGCCATGTTTTCTCAGAATGCCTCACAGGCGATGAGTGTAGATAAAATATCATCATTGGAATTTCCTGCTCAGCACCACAAGAAAGTGTGGTCTCTAGAGTGTTTTAGAATGAAAGAGACGTGATTTCATGATGAAGAACAGAGATGATTGTAAGCGTTTCTTCTGTTACCCCAACTTACGCCTGCACAAGCAAGAGACTATAGCGCAGAGTAGACAGGACACAGAAGAAACGAACACGAGCGCTAACTTCCAAGAAATTTTATTTCACACATGCAACATATATATACATCAAATACACGTCATCACCAGTGCTAACAGTACCGTTGACTCCGAAACAAGAGTTCTTTATAACATAGAAAGATAGAGGGGGTGCTTACACAAGTCTCACCCGAAGCATTTATCCTTTCAGCTTCAATTATTAATCGTGTGGTCATGTCGCTACTTTTTGCTAGCACAGCAGTTTTTTCAAAAATTGGTTTGCATGTTTTAGATGCGCATGAACGAATGTGGTCAACAAGTGATTTCTCTTTCCCGTTCTTGACGTCGCGTGCGTGTTCCATCAATCGCTGATTGAGGCACCTCGCCGTCTGGCCGATGTAATGGCCCCCGCACGATAACGGTATTTTATATACAACACCTTCAAAGCATGTCACATACGGCTTCTATATAAAATAACGTAACGTGGAGAATTCGCTCAGTCAGAGGGGGACCCCCGCCTTACCTACATTGAAGGAATGCGTCTTGCATCTGAACTCTATAGTAGCTTATATTGTCATTTAATCCCATCGCCAGGCCCATCCACGGCAACAGCCTGTTTTTTATTCTTTGATTAGTTTGTTAGCTTATCAGTTATACTATTATGTACGGCACAATTTTGTTTTTGTACTCGGCCATTTTTTTATTCTTCCAGGGCAGTATTAAAACACATGGTAATCGCCTCCTGACGGATTTTATATTTGATGTTGTCCGCAATCCGCCACTCTAATATTACGCTACTTATGATAAGCAGCGCCACAGAACTACACTTTCCCTCTTTATTCCTACGTTAAACGTATGCCGCATCATATCTCACCTCTCATTTTTGATACACACAGTTATCAGCCAACCTAGGGCACACAAACACTTAACCGCCTGAATATGACGTCTGACTGTCTAAACCTCACATTTAATTAAGATATTCCATGTCAGCAATGAATACTACTTAGTTTTTTTTCTTGGGAGAAATAAATTGATGTAGCGCTTTACCAAGTCAGTAAATAGTGACGTTGTGGTGATGGCAGTCCAGCACTCATAGGCACAGCGAACATCTAAAAAAATATCAGCAGCGCTATTGCCCACAAGCGCAAAACTCTGTAACACCATGAAAACCTTTCAGCCTAGTTTCAAAACAGTAAGAGGAGTATTTAATCTCCACATAGCGTCTAAAAATGCTATTATGCGGCTGTGGAGCTCCACGGCCACGATTTTCAGTTAAAACCTGCACCTACAAGCAACAAGCCCGGTCTATTGGGACACTGCAAGAGCTGGGGACCGTAGCCTACTCGCCAAATGAACAATTCGCTAAACATAAAAGCTTACCCTAAGCAGCAGCATGTGCTGGAACGCGTGCTAGCCGAGAACTGGCACAGCCCGAGCAGATTTCTCCACTTTGGCGTTTGCTCGTTGTCGTCTTGTACTTTATAACAGTAACGAATGACGCATAGGCTCAATTAGAATGCATGTAAAGCTTTATTCGTCACCGTTAGATCTGTTCATAGTGTAATAACGGCCACGGAATTTATGAAATTAAATTCCTACCAACCGCCACTCGCTCAGTGCATTCGTTCTTGAACACATGCAGAACCTCGGCAACAAAACAAGGTAGAGCACAATGTGCACGGGTAGCTTCTTGGAAGGAGATAGTGCCATTCTTTCTTTGATTACGAAATATATAGGAGCGGTTCACCGAATAATACATGTCGGGCTTTTAGGTAGCCTAATTACTAAAATCTGGAATCACGTATTTTCGATTTCGTTGAAGGGCTGCGGTACACTTGGTTCGCAACAGAGAAGTCACTGGGCTTTGTTGTCAGGCCTCTTAGGCCGCTTAAATCTTCTGAATATTTGTCAATCTTTGTTTTTTGAAGAGAAAATTGTCCAAAATTAATACTGTAGAAAGAGAAAGAGGAAGTTTTATTTTTAACTCACGTTCAGTATGTTATTATGACGCGGTCGCATTAATTTGCTTCAAAGTAATAAACAGGTGGCCGCCTTGACGTATCCCATGCTGACAGCAACCAAAAACACCGTTCCATATTTTCCACGCCCGCAGCTGCTGCATCTACTTTGCTCTTCAGAGCCATACCCGCCTAACACTAAAAAAAAAATCAGTCTTCCTTAGAGGAACCCTCTCTTCAAAATGCGAAAAAAAATGTACTGGGATGTTATTGGCCTGCATCAATCACTGCCATCAGCCGCGAACCCAGCAATGCAGGATGACCTGAAGCTTGTTATTTCTGGTGCGCTCTATCGTGCATTCAATGTAAACAACCTGCCATTAATTTCATTTGAACTTGCGGTGCACATTATTTTTTTTACAGTAATTATTCCGAACGGCTCACAATGAGTACTAAATCACTGCACATGTGTCATGAACCAACCAGCCCGGATAATTCCACTCTCACAGCACTGCGTCCGTTGATCTCATAAATCAAGAGAAACTATACAGCTACACTCACACTATCCACCGCATTGCCTCTGTGGCTGTGCCCAAGCAGGTTTTATATGAACATGTTTTCACCTTCCATAACAAATCGCATGTTTTAAGTGATTTCACCGAAAGGTGTTTTCATTTGTGTAAATATCCGGCTTAAGAAGAGATATTAACTGTTCTGCTTTGTAACAGTAATGATCCCGTTATGCACGCAATCCGTGTCCCTAGAGTTGATGAAAATTAACCCGCACTCCTAATAGGCAGCACAGAGTTGATCTTTAGCTAACACTGTGTTGGTTCGTCATGTGTTTCTTTTGCCTACACCTAGGAAGCAGTTACATGTTTGAAATACACACTGCAGTGTCAACTTCTTTCGCACAGTTTGCTTAAACGCGACAGAGAAATCCCGTGGGTAGCTCAGCAACAATCTTAACGTTTAGCACTATCCGCACTGCAAATGCAGTCTAAGATGCAATAAAAAAACTAACATACATATAGACAGGTATCATGCACCTCTAACACTACGATGCGGTGGCGTGCTATAATGCAAAGAATTGCAATAAAGAGCGCAATAATTTTCATTCGTGCCTAAAATCGAATTGGAAGAAAAATTTGACCCTGTCGACGATAAATTTTGAATATCCTACTTGTATCTTCAGTGATGATCTAAATGCAACTGTCAGACGCCCTTAGGCTAAGAGTGTGATCGTAGAAAGGCATCAGCGCTTGTAGTACTTCTATACCTATATAACCCACAAATATGCCGAATTATAAAGAATAAAAAATTATCTGCCATCTTTATGTATCGTCGATAGCTAGTATAACAAATGATACCTCCGTGCTTTTTGTCATGTATATAGAGCTAGTTTGTTGGAGCATGCGACTCGTGGGGTGGGGGGGGGGGGGGCGGTATTTCCTGGTGGTTAAAAGAAACGCACAAGGTACCACACCATCAGATTCGACAAGTCTTCTTAGCAGTATTCGTTGTAAGACGATGCTTCATTTCTGAAGCAAGCTTTTTTTTTCGCAATAACGCGTTGTTTAGTCAAGGACACATGACGCAACCGCTGTCCCCTCATGCTCCAAGCAGCGACATTTGGTCCGCAATTCAATTCGGTCAAAATAAAGGTTTTTATTTTCAACAAAAGATGCGGTTAATTAAAAAAAACCTTGCCTGATCAATAGCTAGCGCCGCAACGCGTGCTGGCTAGACCAATTGGTTTCCGGGAGTGGCAAACCCCTGACGGCCGATTAAGTCGCTCTGCTTGTTCTGCACTACTTTTGGTTGGCGGGTACATGGCACTCAGGGTCTGGCCGCCACCGGCAATCCACAATCATAGAGAAACTCAAATGTGGCTTGTGGTCCCTGCGTATTCAAATCACGAAGGACATGGGCGCTCTCAAAGCACTGCCGGAGAATATAGCCACTGCAGCTTCGGTTGACTTCCAGATCTACTTGGAAATCACTAATGGACGTTATGTAATTTTATTAACTTTAAATAAATCATGTTCAAGAGCATCCACGACAAGGAGGACGATGCCAAAATGGTTTTAGCGTCGAATACTGCCTCACGATCACCTTTGTGAACACCTGCGTTTGTACCGCCTAGTAGCATGTGCCACCAGCAGTCATTGCCACCGCATTCCTGAGTACCGGTACGCGCTTCCATAAAACTAAGTCAATTCGCAGCGGTAACCTCCAGGCGCCTCTAGATATCACCGTAACCCTCCATCTGCTGCCCTACGGAAACTCGCGCGACCAACGTCCTTCGAAGACCTCATAAAAAGATAAGGAACTGGCCATGAAAAGCACCTCCATATGAATGCCTAAAATTTCACCATGTAGCAGACGTTTCCCACAAGAGGTAGCTCTTTGGCCTGGGGGTAAAGTTATTTGCTGTGATAGAGCGCAGCCGCAGGATGGATTCGTTCGATTGGTAGTGACCCTAACTGGGCTGCTAATATTCGCGATTTTATGACGTGTACTTTTGTTGAGCGATTAATTTTACCAAGTCCTGGAGCAGCAGCGTGTGCAAAACAGAGCGTCGAAACGATGGCAAAGTGCAATACCAAAATTTGAGAATTTGTGACATCATTCGATGCTCTGTATTTGTACAGAGTGTATATTGCCGCCCTGCCCCTATCCTTTATTACTATCGCTGCCCCCTTTGTTTCCGACTCCCTGTCCTCTCCCAGCCCTTTTCTCACGCTAGCTGCAGCTCAAATGCTTAAGGCTTCGATGGCAGATGCCACGGCTAACAACGTCTTTTAGTTTCATTATTTTTATTCCTAAATAGCCACTAATCACAACAACAACACATCAGCAAGTTTATCGTGAATTACATTTAGTGTTGATGTTTAGTGTTGGTTCTTGACTTCCGTAATCTACATGTCGTACGACTTCAGCTAACATTGCAGCATACAGTAAGCCACAAAGCACGTCCGCAGTCAGATAAGCACGCACACCTGAAGTGATTCAGGCACGCAGCCAAATCAACAGGCCCAGGAGTCTGCTGAGTACGGGAGTGAGAGTAACACTTTTCCCGGCTGCGGTGTAGGGCTGCTCTGCTACGTATGCACCACGGTTACCCATAGAACATTGAAAAATTAGTGAGGGAGGTAAGACGATGCAGTCACCGCTGCTTTTGTCATCACGTGAACCTATTTTTGTTTTTTAGTCTCAGAAATGTACTCGGATTGTACTACCGCTGACCTGCCAAGAAATGAATTGTGCTCACCAAGGCTTGAATTTTCCCTTTCAGGAGTGACTGAAATAAAGCAACAGCGGGGTTACCGAAACCGGCCAGAGTATTATTGTCAGTGACTCTTAGAAGTAGCCACAGCAGCGATTTCCGTAAGTTAGCTTAAATAATGTTTTGTTCTCCGGGAGGAGGAGAAAGCATTTATTAGGGAACTAAACATTCTGCGCTTGCCCGCAGACTATCAAACACTTGCCCGATTGCAATTAAAATTTCTTCACAAGGCACAGAATGAGTTTGCATGTTGGGAACTACATTGCATAAAACTAGCATTATAATGGACAGTACCCAATACTCTCTTAAAACGTTCTCTAGGAGCAAAGTAATTTGGTTACCGGGCAGCATGTAAGGGTGAAAGTAAAACCACTATGGTGAATAAAGAAAGAAAGACCTTTGTGGAAAGGTTTATATCCAAAAGCAAAGAAATGTTTCGATCTGATGAGCACTGCAGAATGCTTGTTCCTATTGTACCAGAGCACAACCTTGCAATACAAAGGGGAAATTGATCAAGCAGTTTTATTACAGGAACACATAAATATGCATAGAAAACTTTTAGTTTGTTCGAATCATGCGTTCGAAAACACAGGAACAAGCAACAAGTGAGTGCGCTTATTACCCCGCAGTTATGGTCTTGCGGTATATAGCCGAAACAACAATCGCTTAAAATTTTTGTGGGTAGGCATGGCGCGATTTAATCTTCTATAAATGCAAGCCGTATTTTGAAAGAAATGGAATGATACATGGAACAGGCAGTTTTAAAGCGAGGATTTCCGACTAGCTCACGCGTGGTTGAAAACTACATCAAAAGTGCCGTTTAACTTAACACCCTACGTCACAGCGTTTTAAGAAATTCAATGCAAATCAAGGCATGCGCCATAAAATACAATATTACAGAAAATATCCGCCTTGTATATTTACATTCCGTCTATGAATGACATGTCACAGAGCCGGATAATAGCTGAAGATGCCCTGCAGAAAACACTTAAACTTCTGTACAAGGCTATATTACTTCCTATGTCCCATTATGACCTTCAAATGCTCTCCGCATATTAAATATGGCCGAAGACAGCAGTCATCGAAACCAAGGAGCATAGAGGATGTCTTTTTTCAATATGTAGTTTTCATCAGCGGAAAATGAATAATAGCGAAAGAAAAGCAATCACATCCTCCCGGTGGGATTTAAACCCAAGATCTCCGAATTTCGCGTCCGGTGCTTTTGCAACTGAGTTACGGTGACGGCTGTCCAATCTGCTCCTTTTTTCGTGTAATGTAATCGAAACTTGAGAGTGTTCACCAGCGCCACCCTCGTTCGTAGCGGCGGGCCTAATAGGTCCTGCGTTAGCGCTGGTGTCACGTAGGAACGTGGTCGAACACCGAGGGCGGAAGCTGTGGTAGAACCCTCCTATGCTCCCTATGGCATCAAGACTGCCAGATTCGAGGCCGTCGATAATCTGTTCAGCAGACAAGGGAATGGAAAGAGGTGCTTGTGATGCCATACATCACTGAAGACAATAGTGACCGAAACCATGGGGCATAGGGGATGTCTTTTCTATTACTTCGCAGTTTTCGTCAATGGAAAATTACTAAAAGGAGAAGAAAAAAGAGCCACATGCCGCCATTGGGATCCGAACCTAGCGGGATCCGAACAAAATTCGGAGGCTGTGGGTTCAGATCCCACCGGCGATATGTGGTTGTTTTTTCTACTGCTTTTATTATTCTCCCATTGGTGCAAAAAATATCATCACCTATGCTCTTTGGTTTCGGTGACTGTTGGTTTCCGTCACGTATGTCATAACGAGCACCGCTTTCCATGCCCTTGTCTGCTGCTTATTACACTACATTTAAACCTTCCATGCGTGCACAACCATCTGGTGACAAGAGTTTATTTCGCTAAGAAATTTCCAGGGACGGTTGAGAAGCGCACAGATTTTGCTGAAAAATATTGTGAATAAAAAATATGAATATGGCATAAAATACCTGCTTTTAAAGCGAATAATATTTGATAGAAAAATTTTAACACCTGATTTAAGCACTTTGAAAGTTTTGTATCCATCGATTCGGAGTTCTAACTACGGAGCACATGGTCACTCGGATGGCAACAACCGTGTAGATCAGCAGCGAGATATTTAAACTTATAAGGGAATACATTCAGTTAGGCCAGGTAGTGACATCCGACTGAAAATGTATATAGGTTTGAATGGGTCAGCAAATAGGATTATGACACATTTTGTTTGGCTTTATAGGATGGACGTCCCGAAGCGGCTCAGTCTATGAGGGACGCCGCATATATATATATATATATATATATATATATATATATATATATATATATATATATATATATATATATATATATATATATATATATATATATATGCCGTTCCACCGCAGGCCCACCTCCTTGAGGAGCCGTTTTCTGATAGCAGCCGTCGCTGGGCACGTTCACAACAAGTACCGCACATAAAAAATGTCCGGTGCAGCGCTACAGTGAGGGCACCTTGGGCCCCTAGTCCAGGGCTCCACTGAGTCGCGCTGCTTCGCTTGCGTGCTGCACCATTGCCCTTTGTGCGGCGAGCTCGCAGCTGGTGAGCCGGCTCTCCCACTGCTCCGCAATCGCGGTTTTTTGTTGGTGGAGCGTGTAGTTTCGCTTACACTGAAGAAGAAGAAGAAGATGATCCAGCACCGACGCAAACGAAGACGAAGCGCCAGCGCCGCCCGTCGGATCCTCGTGCTGGAGAACTGCCGCTTGTGTTCCGGTCTCTCGCCTCGCTGGTTCTTAGACTACTTGCGCTAGGGCCTTCGTCGCCGGCGCTTTCAACGTGCCAATAAACGGCCTAGAGTTTCTAAATATTCCACCAACCTATCAGCGTACACATCTGCGTAGACCTATCTGCGTACATAGACTGACGGAGTTTTATCTGAACAAAGTGGAATATTTTCTACGTCGAATTTCGCATTGCACAATTGAATTTGCCTTCCAAACCCCAAATGAAACTAGAATTAACTTCCTAGAAAATAAAACCTGTATTGGTCATAAAAACAAAGATTTAGTACTGGACAGTAAAAAATTTTATCAGTGCTAGTGAATATATTTCACAGTGACGAGAGCTGTAAACACATGTCGTAAATGGCAGGAAAAGCACCGTTAAGGACCGCAAAAATATTGTTATTGTTGATGGAACATCCTAGACAGTAAGAAATTCGATACATCATATACGCGGTAGGGGCATTGCCCGTACAAGAAACTTTGTTACAGAAGAATGTGAAGGCCCGCGAACATTCCAGCAAGTGGGTTTCTGATGTGTTGAAACCTCACCCATCTGACAGATTTTTTAACGTAAACGTTCGGGAGAGCTGCTATTAAAGAGTGGCAGGATTGTCCGGGAGTCAAAGCTTTCAAGAAGCAGAGAGCGTCCAGACCTCACCGGAGAAATGCGGGTGCTCGCCACTGGCTTTCTTGCGATGGTTGTATTCGCTGTTTTTCACTGCAATGCCGAGACTCTCGGGCATCCAGTTATACGGTTTATCCGAGGTATGCATATGAACAGCTATCATGTATTCGTGGAGCTAGAATTGCCTAAGCATGTGCTGTGTTAACTCACTTATTTCTGTGCATACTGCAGAAACACTTAACGTTTAACCTTTGCTCGATTTGTTAGCCTTCTTGCAGCCCCATACATATTCGGTAATTGAAACTTTCTTCTTTTCTGGTAAATTCTCATTATTTATTTGCAATTTCTGAGAGAGAAGACTAAGTTGGAGCTTGATTTTGAACGGCGTTTCTCAATACAGCTTGTATGCAGAGTGGAGCTTTTCCCTAGAATACGTATCTATACCATTTCTTGCGGAGAATTTAAATGCACAGTGTAGGCGAGCGCACAACTGACAACATTGTAGACTGACAAACTATTGCGCACAGTCTATGTTGTTTAAAGCGAGCGGTACGCAGAAGCGGTTCTGCTAAGTAACAATATTTATGATTTGCAGGGATATTGTGCAATACAGACTCGGCTTATTGGCTTCTGTGGGCGAACTAGTTACGCCAAAAAATGTAAAACCCGAATTCCTGATGGACCCCACTCCATTGCCCAGATAAACATGCAAAACATGACCAGATGTCTGGATATATGATATTTGCACGCCCCAAAATCTCTGCTCCACTTCGCGAATATTTCATTCTGGCAAGACGCTAGAGCCAGGCCTTTTCGTTAGACGACACTAGGGCTAGTATAACGCCGATGCTTATTTTATGAAGTGGGACATAATATAGGTAGTGTGTTTTGAACGGTCACATCGAAGCTGAACGCAGAGAAAGTGTCATTTTTGACAGCGCTAAAACAATACGGACAAAGAGGCAACAGACATGGAAACAGAAAATGTGTACTCCTAGGTGCTAGGCTTATACCGCGAACAAAGCCGGCTGTATAAAACTCTAAGGAGAAGTAGAGGCGTAAAGAAAACAAGTGAGCTTCATAATGGCGCTTAGTTCGTTTTAGCTTTCTTTTGCGTTTTAGTTTAAGCGTGCAAATATATATTTGCAATTCTATAGTGACGAGCAATCTTTACTTATTTGCTGCTGCGCAACAATTTGCGCAAAAAGAGTGCTTGTTCATAAGTGTTGTAGGGGCGCTCAAGAGACGAAAACAGAATGAAGGGCGAAAAAATTGGCGGTGGTTTAGCTCCGGTTAAACCTGGAGTCACGCGATAGCTACAGCTGGCCGGGTGGAACGTGCTTAATTGAATTGCAAAGTCAGTCTTTCGCCGCTCTGTTTCGCTAGGCTTCCTTCTTCATGTTCGTCCTACTTGACAAGGCGCATGCGCACAGCTGTGGCAGCTTGGTTTCGCCGGTGCGCCGCGCCGCCGGCAGCAGCAGCTTCTCCGCACCAGGCGGCTGGTCACGTGGCCAACCACGTGACGAACCACGTGATCAACTACGGCGCCGCGCCACCGGCAGCTGCTTCATACCATGTGACCAACCACGTGACAGCGTGGCGCCGCCGCCACCGCCATGGCACCGCCTCGCTGAAGGCTCGAAATGCTACCGTAAGATAGCTATCGCCACAAAAGCGAAACGCTATACCATGCGACATCGATCTTAATCGTTTTTTCTCACCTTAAATGCTCGCTTTTGGCAACACGATCGTTTTTTCTTCGGCTCGGTTATAATCATCAATGGAAGATGGTAGCACCACATGGTAAGTCCATGTCTACGCTAGGATAGTATTTCTGCGCTGCTGTTTCGGTGGGCAGACGGTGCGAGTTGGTCGAAAGAGGGGCAAAAATATTAAGGCATTGCTTTTTCCTGCATTCACCCCCCCATACATCATCAACGATGGAAGAGGGCGAGTTCACGGTGAGCCATGAAGCGTCGGGCCAAAGAGCCTCAGAAACACTCAATAATATGCACTTATGCCACTTCCCTCAATTGTAAGCACTTCAACGCTCTCAATTGTGTGTGAAAGCTTCTGACCAAGAGCAGGTTACGCGTTTTCCACCGGGCAGACGGGAAAGGTAAAAACGGGAACGTTAAAATGAACGCGCAAAGGGCATTATGACGGGTTAACCATGGCACACTAGGCAAGAATGCGCTCAGATTCATTTGGAAACTTAATCGATTTGCCTTCGCACATAAGTCCGCCAAAAGCAGCACCTCATGCAGAGTGAATTTTAAAAGTCCTCCAATTAAATAGTCGGCTGAAAGGTTACATAATAAATTGATAGAAGAGGTCAGGTATTTCTATAAAAAGTGCAATAGTACGTATATGGGGAGATTATTTACGATGTGATGCAACCGTGTTAGCGTTCGTGCTTTCTTCGAGGTGAACATAACCTGAAATTTTGACTTCTGACTTATTGCGACTTTTCTTAAAAGATCAAACGTTTAAGGAATAATGTTGCTGGAGTTGAAAAAGCAGCCTTGGCTACATAAAACATATTGCACGGTCAGGACCTGCAGTGTAAAAATTACAACATGTTGTGTAATATTCTTGTTTGGACGAGTGGGTTCGTCTTTGAGAGGGCACTTACCTGCGTCAGGAAGACGGGACACAAAGAAACACACACGACATGTACAAAACGCTCTGTACATGTCGTATGTGTTTCTTTGTTATGTCCCATCTTATTCGAGCAAGAGCGTACTCTTTCAACAATGTGTCATGTTGTGGTGTGCGATGCAGAAAACAGGTGTTAGATAGTAGAGTGCATATTTCCTATGGCACGTGCAAGACGTGTGCTTGAGAGAGTGTCTGTAAGCTAAGCGACCAACACTTCCACATTCATGTCCGTGTTCATAATTCAGAGAACTATAGTATGCGTGAAGCAACACGCAACATAAAAAGAAGACGCATGCGGCACCTTTATCGCATGACGGCGCCCTGCAGCTTCGAATGCACACTTTCGAGCGAAAGGGCAGGCTTCACACCAAGCCAACCCGTGCTGTGGATGTTCACCTTAATGGCTGCCAGGACAAAGCGGCATTCATTGCCGCAGGGTCAGGCCCACTAATAACGTTTCTTGGAAATATGTATCATTGATATTTGTCGTAAAATTACGCTTTCACTTCTATGCTAGAGACATTTCCTGCAGTAGGCCTATTCTCCTAGGGGAAGTATGCCACAATGTCAGACTTTTCGAGCGCAGCTCCTGGGCGCCCGTTCATGCAATCCACGTCGTCGTTGTCGGCGTAGTCGGAGTAGCACGCCACCTGACAGGTAGTTGCAGAGCGAAACGTCACCTGCCACAGCGAGAGCGAAGAAATAGACATGTGGAAAGTGTCTGCGACGGGAAGATTCGTGGAGGTGGCTAGCAGCGTAACACGCTACTTTCCAGCGGTGGCAGATGGCTTGCGAAGAGCGGCCCTCAAACTTCGCATTACCGACTTTCGTAATAGTCTTTTAATTTTTTTAGTGCGCGCCGTGGTTAGCATTTTGCGCAGCGCTTGGCTGAGATTTTCGCGCTCCCCTCAAGCGGACTGCTTAAAGTTGCGATGTTGTAACCGTGTTGGCGATCAATCTACATTCAAAATATAGCTCTGCTCCGGCGGCTGTGGAGGCTGCGCCCTCTCCACATTGCGTGCACTTGTTTGTTAAGCGCGCCATTATGCAATTTCTGTACGCCTGTACGTCTTGCGTTTCTTTCATGGTGTCCGAATATTTGCTACGTTCAAGATAACAGGAGTATTTGCTGACTTGTTTCGTCACAAATAAAGGGGCTGCTTCCTCCACAATCGTCACCATGTGACCTTTGAGTATCACATGTTTCTATATTATAGCCATCTCGTGTGCACTCTACAGGAGCACAGAATGAATTGGAGAGTCGAGCAGTAATCACCACAATATCATCGACTTTTTTTTCGTTAATCAGGCGGCACACAACACACACTATTGCTGCACTCTATCACTGTAATCAGCGTCGTTGATGACCCTTCTTTGATTACTGAACATCAAATCCTGTGAGTGCAAAACGCATGGAATGACTATTAGAAATAAACCTCGAGTAACCGGATGCCCACGTCTTGTTTACTAATGCGCAACGCCCAAAAAGCCTCTAACAAGTTTTTAAGAATTTGCGTGACTAAGTCAAGGCGTAGTTCAAATCCGATACTTAATGTTTTAAATCGCACATTCAGCACAGAGGCCAGTAAAACTGCTCTCGTGAAGAGTAAATAACCTGCAGCCTCCTTGCGAGCAAAAGATTTTAGCGGCTGTAGCGATTACACGCGTTGATGCCAAAGCTATAAATGGCACTGAAAGTGTTTACGCTAAACTGTTCGCTGCTTTTGTTAGGACCCCAAAAGGACGCGTCTCTAATGGTAATCGTAAAGGAGAAAATCGCTGCTAAAAGCCTGAATAAAAATCGCTGACCGCACTGCATTGGGCCTTCCTTCCTCTAGATTATTCGATAACTTTCCTAGTACTGTCCAGGAGAAGGTCCTCTTTAGGATCCTGCCCGTGCGTCGTGCAGGAAAATAATATCTTGTACTGTTTTACGTTTATGAAGTTGGTTTTTAAAGAAAGTGTTCCTAGTAACTTACTGTTCACTTGCTTTAATATTAGACTGAATGTGATGAATAAGAATGAGACAAGATGGCATGAATAGGGATTCAAATATGCTGGGCACGCTCAGCTTTCCTGAACTTCAGCAACTAGCGTCACCTTTTGGCCGCCGATAGCGATCACAGCGTAACTCAATGATGTCAACCTAAACTGTCGTTTTCAAACGCTACGGAGTCCCCAGATATTGTGCGCGGACACGGTCATTATCGCGGCTGACTCTCGAAATGCCATGGCGAACAGTCGAAATGACCACGATGAATTGGAGCTCTCAGCATCACGCGGCACGTGATGACAGCCGTGAAAACTAGAAACCTTTGCGCAGGTTTCCTGCGCATCGTATGGTATGAGAGCGCAGTTCAAAGGGATTTTCTAGCAGACCAGGAAACGTGGAACTGTAGCGCACAGAAAACAAACAATTTATATTGATAAGAAAGTTCTAGGTAAAATATATTCTACAGCTTTTGAATAGTTGTAATGCTTCTAAGAACGTTCATTTATTCTAGTGGAATGTGAGCATGATGGGAAAATTTATAAGAACGGTGACAAGATAAATTTCACTAAGCCATGTCAACAATACACCTGCGAGAATCAAGAATGGAGGGTAGAAAGGTGAGTATAGTTTTGTCACGAGCTCAAATTTCTGCCTTTTTGATGCATATTGCGGTTTTGTTTAATATGATCTTTTATGCCAGTTACTGTGAGCACTAAGAATAGTTTCTTGATTTTTACGACCTAAGTGGCTGAGGAGAGCAGGGTGAACACTGGCAGAACTACAGATTTGAATTATCTTAATTATTTTTTGGACAATTTGGGCATATTAACTTGCCAAATACTGGTCGAGTTTTTCTTTCAGGATATGGGCATAAACGACGGTCCAATTGCTATATACCACCATTATTGCAGCGGTGCTTATCTTATTATTTATTTAAGCGGTAGACAAAAACACAGCATATATGTTGTAATGTAAAATACACTCATTGTCTTCGTTTATAAATTCCAGCTTAGTTATGAGCCTAGGGTCAAGGACAGCGTGCCTGTCTTGAGGATGTTAATATATTAGTGTTAAGTAATTAGAAAAACCTTGCTTGAAAACAGAACGGATAAGCTAAGCCGGTGATTCAGTTTGGTCTAAGCACAGCAAGAGTAAAACCCTAAAATCGGCCTGTGAGATGCCAATCCGAGCACTCGTGGTGAAGCGACCAGCATGAATAGCGCATTTGAGACGTCGAAATAATTAATCGCTTGTGAGATGCCCAAGCGTCCCTCTAGGGCGCTCAACCGGGCACTCGAGTGAGAGACAGCAAAATGGGCACGTGAGACGTCCATTTGAGCAGACGGGCAGCCATCGTCCCTTGTCATGCCTTCAGACTAGACGACCTTGTTTCAATCGATGATAAGCTGTTCTGTGTGCTCACGTGATCAAATTTCAATGTCACATCATCAATACTCCACACGCAGCTCCAGATTCTTAATTTCTTTATTTTCGCTCTTACTGCGAATTGGTTATTGCTATCCTTCCATACAACTTCCCGCTATACCCTCTACAGGTGTAATATAATTCGAGATCTTGCCACCCAGTTGGCACATGTTACTTTGCCGAGCAGCTATCTGGTACGATGTATAAAATCAGTTGCTGGGCTAGTTGGTACTTCATGCTGACATTCACAGCGTAAAGAAGAACACGGACACGAGGGGAGACACCACAAAGCGCCGACTTCAACAGCGTTTATTGCTGCGCGTAGCGAACGTATATAGAGTACAGCGGGCATACACAGCAACGAAAAGGAAAGTCATGTGAGACTGGTAGCAGCGCCAAACCGCAAAGGAAATACATCCTCATAGGTACAAGAAAGAAGTTATAAAGCTAAAACCTAAAAGTCTGGACGCAAACAAGAACAAAAAACATAATACTCTAGTTGGAAATTCCTAAGACACGACGCTCCTTATCACTTAACAACACCGATGGGGATCTGACACAGTAATCTTCTTTTCCTGCAATGTCACCAGCCTCAGCTATCGCCCTGGCAGTTTTGTTGACATACTTATGAAGGACTGTTGTTCATTTCAAAAAGGAACCACGTTCCTTACACTGTTCGCAATCACGGCAGTGTATGCCTAGATGACTGGATGCCCCATGACACTATTCCTGTGTTCCATGAGCCTCTCCATACCTTTTCCCTGTTTCCGAGCCTACATTGGCCAAACTGGCAGATGTCTCAACGAGAGGCTCACGGAACACAGCAATAGTGTCATCGGGGCATCCCGTCATCTAGGCATACACTGCCGCGATTGCCAACAGTGTAAGGAACGTGGTCCCTTTTTGAAAAGAACAACAGTCCTTCATAAGTGTATCAGCAAATCTGCCAGGGAGATAGCTGAGGCTGGTGAGATTGCAGAGAAAGGTATTACTGTGTCAACACCCCATCGGTGTTGTTAAGTGATAAGGAGCGTCGTGTCTTAGGAATTTATAACTAGGGTATTATGTTTTTGTTCTTGTTTGCGTCCTGACTTTTAGGTTTTAGCTTTATGTTGTCTTCCTTGTACCTATGAGGATGCATTTCCCTTGCGGTTTGGCGCTGCTACCAGTCTCACATGACTTTCCTTTTCGTTGCTGTGTATGCCCGCTGTACTCTATATACATTCGCTACGCGCAGCAATAAACGTTGTTGAAGTCGGCGCTTTGTGGTGTCTCCCCTCGTGTCCGTGTTCGTCTTTGCGCTGTGAATGTAAGCATGGTACGATGTAGGATTGAAAACATTCAATTGGTTGCTGGGGAAAAGAAAACAGGCAGTAACTTTCTCACATATCTCGGTGGACACCCGAACCGCACCGTAAGAGAAGGGAGGAAGGTGGGCGTGAAAGAAGAAAGAGAGAAAGAGGTGTCGCAGTGGAGTGCTCCGGGAAAGTTTCCACCAGCTGGAGATTTTGAACGGCCAGTGATATCGCACAGCACACGGGCGCATTTTGTGTTTCCCCTCCATCGAAGCATGGACGCCGCGCCCCGGTTCGAACACGGAAACTCTGGCTCAGTAGCCGAGAGCCTTAACCATTCAGCCACCGCGGAGGGTGTAGGATGCTCCGCAGCATGAATTTTTAGTCTCGCCATTACGGCTGTTTTACGTCCACTTCCAGTTCTGCCGTTTCCGGTAGAAAGTATTTATGATTCTTAAATACTTCATTCTGTAGACTCTATTAACACCTCCTCCTGTTCACCGCCGAGCCCATTCCGTAATCACCGACAACCTGGCCTGCTGGCTGCGTGTTGCTCACATAGAAATTCCGGTCATCAATCAGTGCACCAATCAGTCGTCAATCAGTACAGTGCACCCTGCTTTCAATTCAGTCTTCGTCAGTTCTACGCTTTCACATTTTTCGACTATACGGTCATTATGAGTGGATGCAGGTACGTTAGCCTTTACGACGTTAATTCTATAGCTCTTATTATGATTAATTACGATAATTTCTATCTTCTCATGAATGCTTAAAAATATGCCATGTTGCTAGCTATGCCCTTATTCACCAGCCATCCTATATACTTTTCGTCTGTCCACTAATCCATGATAGCATAGCACATGCCTACACTTTATAACTCTATATGCTTCATCTATACTCTAAACTCACTAATACTTATAACGTTACATACTGACTACTTCCTCAATCAACTCTGCTAGGTTATACTCATTTGATAAAGTTTTAATAAAGAAGTTTCCTGGTTACGCTTCCAATGGTGGCCTGTTAGGAGTCTACGGTTTTTTAAGGCGCACACATATCTGATTACTGAATGCCATCGACAAGCGGATTTTTTTTTATGAGGCAGAATAGCTTGGCGGGACCGGAATTTACACCATGGTCATCATCGACACTAGCGGAAGCATATACCGCTATAATATCCCTGCATCCTTATCACTCCTAATGAAGCCGTCCCGTTTGCCCTTTGCGCCCTTTTGCTGTTTGAAGAAAAATGACAGCCAATTTGCGTAGTTAAGTCAAATGCGAATTAGGTGCGCTAGCAGTTCGGTTTTCGCCTCGGTTACCGTGTTTGGGAAGGGATCATGGTTAAACTGCGCGAAAGAAGGGGGACATGGGCAAGAAACACGTACACACACATAGCGCAGATCTCTGTCCCCGTTCTTTCGCGCAGTTTAATCATGAACGAGAAGCACTAACAAGGCCGCCAGAAAACCCCTCTGTTAGCGATATTGGGTCAGTGCTCATATCAGCGGAATTCATTATCCTCGGAATTCATAGATCCCTGGGAGCACCCGTGCCAGTCCTTGTGCCGCGGTGCATCGGTTAAGCCATGTGTCACTGCTCTGCGATGCAGGTGCTGCCTTCGGTGGAGCCTGTGAGGCCAAGGTTGCACTTCCTCAGCGAGCGACCTCTCAAAACCAACCATTAATTGAATTGCTATTTGCTTGGGAGGGGGGGGGGGGGGGGCAGTTTTCCCACAAACCACTGGGCAGCGGGAAGTAGGCATTCTTCCTGGTGTGTATATGCATACACATCTCGGCAGGTTGTGCACAACTCGCTGGATAGGTGGCCGCCTGCCAAAGAATAGGCTTCAGGAAAAAAGGCAGTGAGACAGGCAGACAAACAAACAGAAAAACACACTACGCCTTAATGACGGGAATGGCTACTATAAGTGCTAACGCACTAAAATGTGATCGACAACGCATCTTTACACATGCCATCGCATGCTTATCTCGTTCGCACGCATGGGCACTTCAACACAGGCTCCAAATTTTGGGCAGTGGTACACCACTGCCCTCTCCTCATACCTATCGCAATTACTCATGGTCTATTCATTAGTTCCACGCGCCCAAGGGCATGTGCTCATTTCTTCGATGGATGCTAGAGGGCACTAAAACAGCGGCGCAGTCACACATAGTTTCGTTGAATATTTTTAAAATTTTGGGTGCTTGAAAAAGCCTGGAAACGTTGCTTCGATAAAATTCACATCAATGAAAACGACGGCGAATTATTGTTGTTATCACAAGCATAAACTTTTGAATTTGATTTTTTGCACAGAACATATTTTTTAATCAACATCATCAGCCTTGGTGTGTCTACTGCAGGAAAAAGAGCTCCAATATTTCTCCAATTAACCGTGTCCTGAGTCAGCTGACCCCACCTAGTCCCCGCAAAGTTCATAATCTGGTACAACCACATAACTTTCCGCCGACCCCATCCGCTATCGTTAATTACCATCGATTGTCTTAGCTGCTTATTAAATGCCCTTTTGCAAGCGCATTTATTCTCCTTGATTTCAACTAGGATGTCATTAAGACGCATTTTTTCCCTGACCTGCTCTGCCATTTTCCTATCTCTTAATGTTACACCAATAATCTGGTTTCCATAGTTTGCTGCCTTGTCCTCAATTTAGGTGGAACCATTTCCGTTAGCCTTCAACTCTCTGCCCCAAATGTGAGTACCGGTAGGGTATAGCTGTTATATACTTTCCTCGTGGAGAGTATTGATATAATAGTTTTAAAAAGCTTGTTAAATAACTGCTCCTAAGAAAGGTAGTTCAACATGTCTGGAAAAAATGCATGCCCTTCTCCAATAAGGTGTTAAATTGCCCTTCTATTTCAACATGAATAACACGCATGAATTTTGTTTAAATGCATCGCAAGAGTTAGCTGAAACAGTCGGAAAGAGAAAATAGGCACAAATTCGTGAAACCTTTATTCGCAAAAGTCAAAAGTGCGTCTACCGCAGAAACACTCCTAGACTTCTCTCCGCAGCACAGAGCAAAGAGACGGCTTCCGTGCCCACTAGTCCTACTGCCGCCCCATCAGAGACCCTTTTTGATGACGTCACCAAGGCGGCTTATTTTCCTAAGCACGTACACAAATGTTGCATATTCCCTTGGATTTGGGACCGCTTTAAACAAATCCTGATTTGTAAGACAATGAGATCTGGAGGCCTCGTTCAAGTGGCGAAATTGTGATGCAAGCGCTGTTTCCGCAGTGAAAAACCACGAATATATCTGTCCTTGTAATATAATACATTACACTGCTACGCTGGACGAATGTGCTTGCAGAGAATTACGAAAAGTTCGGCATACTATGGCCAGTTCTACAATATTCAAACCAAATTAGTGATTGTTCTTGCATCTTGCTTTATATTTATCACCGTTGGAGCAGTTTTGCCTTTCTTTTTTTCAGGTGTCCCTATAACAACAATGATGATCCAAATTGTGGAGATAATGAGGAACCATATCCAGTCTGCTGCTATTGCTCTTTCTCCGGTCGGAATTTATGATAATGCGTCGAGTTTAAAAGAAAGGTGCATAGTTCGTAGTCAGGTTTCGGAGAAATGCTTGTCAAGAGATAGATCCCATTTGAATCATCAAGCTTGGATGGGAAAGAACATTAGTAATCTAATATGTCTTCCTGGACACAATTTTCGCTAAACGTTTAGTCATGCGGAATAAATTCGGTATAGCATTCTATTTTAGGATTCCATTATTCCACTGGAATACTCTTCTTGAAATTATACAAGTGACATAAATTAAGACTGAAAGCACTTAACTTTGCCTCACAGGATTTGTCAGTTTCACAGTGCCATTCAAGAAAAAATCAAGGAGAAAGAAGTAGAAGAAAGAATCATCAAGAAGTGTAGTGTCATTGCCTATGAGAGGTGCGCCCGCATTAGCTAAGGTATAAGTGTAAGCTGTGAAGGGCGAAGCTCGTGCTACAAGAGAAGGATGGTTAGAGCAAGTATACACTGCTGTCGCATGTATATTGCCAAAGGGTTGCTGGAGAACTGAAAACGCAAATACAAAGAAGGCGCTTTCAATGAAACTAGTAAATTGTTATACGCGTGTCACAATGCGCTCTTGTCCCGTCCGGCCCCAGACATGCGATCCCGGACAGAGCGAGCATGTGAATGGCGGGCGTCAGAAGACTCGTCGGGCGGCATAGCCCGCAAACGAACAAGTACAGCCACACCCGTGCCGAATGTCATTTGTGCTTCACATCTTCCTAAAAAAAAAACACGTCTTACTGCGTGAAGAACGGCTAGTTAGCTCATAAAGACGTGGAGGCAACGCATTATTGAAGACAGCCCCGTCAATCCTGTACAGCCGAACATTTGGGCAATCCACGTTGTTTTCTTCATACAGTATAACGGAAAATTTTCCGCATTGCCTCCTCGGTTGTTGCACTCCCAAACTCGGTAATGCCGCGGCAGTAAGCCCCGTAAACGCTGGCGAGGCCCTTCCCGCGAGAACTGCGTCGGCTCATTGATTAGGGCACTCGGCTACTAATAAGAATTACCCGGGTTCGAACCCGACCACGGCGTCCGTGTTTCAATGGAGGCAGTAGTAGTTAGTGGTTTTATTAAAATAATGATAAAACGGAAGGAAAATATTTTTACTAGCCCCGGCATCTGCCATCAAAACTGAAGCACCTGAGGTGGGGTAGCGGAAATAAAGGATAGCAGGCAGAATGGAGAAATGAAATGAAAGAGGTGAGGGGACAGGAAGAAAGGATAGGTGGAGAGGTCAAACGCAAAAAGCGGCTCTGTGCGGTGCAATGTCAGTGCACGTTAAAGACCCCAGGTGGTCGAAATTATTCCGGAGCCCTCCACTAAGCCACTTTCTTCTTCCTTTCTTCTCTCAGTTCTTTCTTTATACCTTCCCTTACGGCGCGGATAACGTGTCCGCCGAGATGTGAGATAGAAACTTTGCCGTTTCTCTCCCCCAAAGACCACTTTTATTTTAATTTCGTCGAAAAAAGTTGAAAATTAGTTTTCGAGGTAAGCAAATGCCGCATTAACTGTCCCACTTATCTTGGTGGACACCCGAACCATGCCGCAAGGGAAGAGATAAAGCAGGGACTGAAATAATAAAGGAAGAAAGAGGTGCCGTAGTGAAGGTCTCCGGAATAATATCTACCACCTGGGGATCTTTAACGTGCGCTGACATCGCACAGCACTCAGGAGCCTTTTCGTTTCACCTCCATCGAAACGCGGCCACCGCGGCGGGGTTCGAACCCGGGTAGCCCGGCTCAGTAGACGAGCGCCTTGACAACTGAGCGACCGCGGCGGGTTGCGAACAAAAATTAGTTCCTCTTAAGGAAGTCGAAGGAATCCACCATGCCATGTGTGCCGACGACATCATCTGGACAAATACGGGCTCACTAAAAGAAAAGGAAGAAAGACTACAGGACACCGTGACCTGCGTAGAGAACTACGTAAATGCGAGAGGGCTAGCATGCTCCACCGAAAAATCAGAACTGCTCAGAGTCTCTGGATAGGGAAACAAAACCGCACAGTCCCGAACAGCAACGAGCTTAGGCTCAACGTCTACCTAGAGGGAAAACCCATACCAGAGAAAACACTCGTAAGAATCTTGGGCATGCGGATACAATCAAACAAACGGGGTACACATGCACTTGCTTTACTCAAAGCTTCCACCCAACAAGTTGCCCGCATGATCACGAGCGTCTCCCATAAACGCTCGGGCATGCGAGAAGAAGACACGCTAAAGCTAGTCAGGAGCCTTGTGATCAGCCGAGTCACCTACAGTCTTCCACACTACAACCCAATCAAAAGCGAAATCCAACAGATTGATGCAATTGTGCGCAAAGCATACAAAACAGCACTCCATCTACCGCAGTGCACATCCACAGAGAAGCTTTTAGCACTAGGACTTCATAACAACTCTGAAGAACTGAGAGAGACACAACACGTCGCCAAACAACCCCAACGCGGTAGCTGCTGTGATAAACTCGGATATGCGGGAAATCATCAGCGCGTCGCTACGGGACTGCACGGTAATCGAGGCTGAAGAAGTGGCCGCCGCTCTAGCGGCAGCCGAGGGCTACCGTACTAAGCGATCCTTAACAATACTAACCGACTCTCAAACGGCATGCCGAAACTTCATGTTAGGCAGAATAGGTCACAGAGCGCTCCGCATACTCCGCTCAGGGGACCGACGCAAACAAAGCACGGAAGAAGAACCAATAAAACATACGATAGTATGGACGCCGGGACACGTGTGAGTGGAAGGCAACCAAGCGGTTGACAGGGTCGCTCGAGGGTACACTTTTTACCGAGCTCCCCCCACAAGCGACCTCGAGGAAGCCGAACCTGTCCCTAGAGATTACTCGGCAATCTTAAACCACTACAAGGGCTGCAGGAAACGGTACCCCCCACCATATAAATCTCTCTCCAGGGAAGACGCCGTCGCCTGGAGGCTACTACAGACGGGCTCATACCCGAATCTAAATACACTCAACAAAATACAACCCCCACAATACACAGACAAATGCCCTTGGTGCCCTGAAGCACCTACGCTCTATCACATAACGTGGGCCTGCCAGAAAATAGAGGTGGCACCAAAAATACCAAACCCGAGTGCGGAGCAATGGGAAGGAATGCTCTCCAGCGACCGTCAGGACGTCCAACTTGGGCTGATCCGGCGAGCACAGCTGGCAGCGGCATCCAGCGGAGCCCTGGACTAGGGGCAGACGACCATTGCTGAGAAGACGGAAGACGCCCTCTGACTCCGCCAAATTGCTCACCTACTCTCTAGAGCTCAATAAACGTTTTCCTTCCTTCCTTCCTTCCACCTTTAAGGGTGCGAAACGATACCAAAAATGACTGCGCCTTCTTTGCATATCGTACAGACACCGTTCTTTGCTCACATTCACACATTTTTACAACATGGTTTCAACATACTAGTTTTTGAACTTTTCAACACCGCACAGTACGCACATAACGCTGTTTCTATATGCATGCACATTGTTATGTGCTGACTGCATCACACACAGTCACATGTCCAGAAAGGAGCGTCGCAGTTGGAAGCAGGTTCTGCTCTGAGAAAAACCCGCCATGGTGGCTCAGTGATTAAGGCACTCGGCTACTGATCCGGAGTTCCCGAGTTCTAACCCGACCGCGGAGGCCGCGTTTCGATGGAGGCGAAACGCAAAGGCCCCCTGGTGTTGTGCGATGTCAGTGCGCGTTAAAGAATCCCAGGTGGCCTCAATTATTCTAGGCACCTCCCGTACGGCACCTGTTCCTACTTTCTTTCACTCCCTCCTCTATCTCTTCCCATACGGCGCGGTTCGGGTGTCCACAGGAATATGTGCATGACAGTTACTGCACCATTTCTTTTCCTCAAAAACCAATTTTCATTTTAATTTTCTCTTTACTAACCACGCACGCAACCTGTACACATTTCTTATTGGGTAAATAGTTTGTGTAGATTACCTTTCCCCTATGCTCTCTTCCTGTCCCCTCACCTCTTTCATTTCATTTCTCCATTCTGCCTGCTATCCATTATTTCCACTTCCCCAACTCAGGTGGTTCAGTATCGATGGCAGATGCCGGGGCTAGCAAAAATCTTATCCTTCCTTTTTATTATTATTTTAACAAACCACTACACACTGAAAAAACTTTATGCTGCCCTGGTGGTGATGGGGGTGACAACTTCATTTGAAACAGGGGAGTTTACGACACGCGGGTCCTTGGGCTCCCGCACGGCGCCACTGTACTCAAACGTTCATGTCCCGGAGGCTCATGACGCTGGCAGGGCGCTATATGCTGGCACATAGGCGTACATGAAATTGCAGGGTTCTTCGGCGACCGCGGCATGCAGGCGCGGCTATGCTATATCAAGAAAAGGGGATATGAAACGCCAACATGCACTTTTCTATACCCCCTTAATTAGAATTCCCGGAATCATAACTGCAATAATTACACACAATGTTATTAGCATAGTCTGAAAACAACATTTACATGAAAGAACACATCGTATATATACACACATATATATATATATATATATATATATATATATATATATATATATATATATATATAATAGTTTGCACCCAAACTAGGTAGGGGGTACAATGTCTTCTTTGCGACACCTGTGGGTTCGAGCCTACTGTAATGTGCAACATTTATTTCGTGTAAAACATATTACATGATCAAGTTCAGTCGTTTCATACATGATCTGGCAATTAATGGATCTTACGATTTGACTTTTCATTCGAAACGCCTAAAGTGGGTTTCTTGACACGCATGACATGAGTTTCTCGACAAGGCTGACGTGAGTGTCTGGCCACAACGTCGACGCCCCCTTTCCCCAAACAAGAACATTTAAGCTCTCTCTTTAAAAACAAAAAAACAGCATAAGCGTTAATGCCGCCGGCGTCTGTGCAGAGCAAAAAAATCGTGCACTAACAAGTGATCACGGTGTCTCGGCCAATGGGAGACTGACGTCGCGTGGTGCGTAGGAGAGGGCAGAAGGCGGCGAGTTGAAAGGAAGTTGTTACTTTCTTTGCTTTGCACTTCGTGCTCCGCGCGTTGGGTTTGGTTGCGCTTGGCGACCCCAGCTTTTCTGTGCTTCGCGGCTTTAAAAGCCCGAGCAAAATGCATTACGGAATGATACCTTAAAGCAACCGGCTACAGTTTGGTGTCAGTTTTAATTCATTGCTTGGCACTGCTCAATCGTTCTACATAGGGATGACATATAGCCTATATGCGGTTCCTCAGTACATGCTCGTTTTAACAAATGTAGTTAGTGAAGTGTAGTTATTAAATGCAAAAAAGTTAAAATAAACATTTTAAACGTGAATAAAATGACTTGAAACTTTCCTAACCGAATGTACAGTCTCTATCAAAAGTATACTGCGCGAAGAGTTTGCCTGTAAGCTGTTTTAGCGGAGCTCTCTAGCACATCTACCAATTCGTCTTTTAAGAGATTACAGTAGCTGAGGATGCATAACGAGGCAGGCTGCATGCCTCAGAAGCAAACCTCTTGAGGTGTGTACTTTTGATGGGGGTGTACCTTGCCCTACTATTGGGTATTTAACGCCCATCATGGGTGAAATTGAGGAGTTTCTACTAGTTCATGGACATACGTTCGCACTGAAATCGAAAAGAGTGAATGCGACGAAAGAAATTCTTTACATACTCTGAGTGGGGTTCCGCTTATGTTTCAGATAAACTCAGCGTACTGTTTATTTTTATTGCAGAAACGCTCACCTTAAGCTCATTACTCAATAATAAATGGAACACAGAATATATTTTTTTATTTTATATTTTTTCTAAGTCGGTATACTGACGTTGGGAACGCGAACCAATATTTAAAAATGGGGTTATTGAACTTACTTCGATCCGCTTACTTCTGCCTCTATCCACGTAACATTTCCTGTGAATACGCATGTATATATATATCTCTGTTCTCCCTTTCTATTTGTTCCACTTCAGATGCACTTTGTCTTACGGAGGCAGTGGTTCGTAGCATGGTGTTTCTTTGTGGCGTTGTTTCGTGTACTATGGCATGCGGATTTATGCTGTGGTTCTGTGGCGATCCGCAGTGGTTATGTTTTACTCTTGCTCTTCGATTTAAGTTATTACTCGCCCAAGGCTAGTAATTATACTCTGCGCCGAATCCCACGTAGATGCGCTTCCTCCACAGAAGCGCGCGCAATACTGGGCGGCGAGATTTGTCGCCGTCAAGCATGAAATAACTACTGCCTTCGGACTCATCGTGCGATGTGGCCGGCTTTGTGTAGTTCATGGTCTTCCTTGTGCTTAAGAGTGTTTTCCGTCGATCACACGCTGTCGCTTTCCAGCGGCAGTACCTCTTTGTTTTCAAGTCACATTGTCTACCAAGAGCGGCTGTCTTGGAGGCCTGTGCCGTCGTCACACTCTTGTGAGGACGCCACCGCCGTTGCCTGTCACCGCTGCTTAGAGGTAGGCGGCGCACTACTGTAGCACCAAGTTCCTCTCTCGCCATCGTCTCGGCTAGCTGGGTGCTCCGTGAGCCTGAGAATTCGTCCTGACCCTATGAATGCGACTGAAGCGGGCTGCGGCCCGGCTGGCGGTTCCTGCTGAGGTCTTACTCCGGCGACGTTGGGAGAGGAAGCGTGCCGGGCGTGATGTAAGTACAGTTGAAGGAAATGATTTTATTTGTTTCGTGGGGCCATGCATAAAGCGCCACAAGTGCATTTACACTGCGATAAGCAACGTTTTCGATGTAATTTTAACGCTAGGAGCCGGCGTTGGCGGTTACCACCAGTGTATTCACTCTCCGCGCCCGCGGCGAGCCATATACACAGCTCTGGCTGACTTCATCTTGCGCCCGTATTTGCTCCGCTGTTCGAAAGGTCTGACACAAATCAAGTTAAAGTTCCGGAGTCTTGAAAGATCGTTAATTCATTATTGCGACATAATAGGTTCGACGCATGAAAGAGGGACAAAGCGGTGTGCGTTTTGCTGTTGCTGATGCCATGACCCTTAAGTTTGTCGGCGTGCAGAATACGCTGAGATCGGTAAAACGTCTTTTTCACATCTGCAATGCAGCTAAATACATTACAAAACACTTCAGCGCGTTAAATGCGGCCGGCAAGCCACGTCTGCCAGTAAGAGGACCTTTAGACTGTAGTGTAGCGTGAAATTTGCACCACTGGTAAAGGGGTGGCTGTCACTACACAGAATCCGGTTGGAGCAGTTAAGATGGAGAAGAATGCATGCAAATGTGATATGTTTGTAATTGTTTCTTAATAATAGCGCTGCTTAGATGTGTGTTCACCTCTGTGTTCGTCTTTAGTTTGAGTTATTTCTAGGGACACCATGCAACTTCTCCAGATCACAGTTCCACGCCTTGAAAAAGTTAGCATGTGTAGATTTCATTGTACCATTTTGTTCGCGTTCCAGACACCATTAAGCTTTCACTGGGGACCGCCTTTAATGAATTATTCACTACTTATCTGCTCAGAAAGCACTGAGCTGGCACTGTAATATGTCTTGGCAAATCAACAGGTAAATAAGTATTTACATATTTCCTCGTGTCATATGGAAGCAATGAAAACACTCCGATCTTTTGTCGTGCATAAATATTTGGGTCAGAACTTCTGTCTTCTGCTATGCTTTTACTAACTTAATTTGCTAATACTTTCTATTGATAGTAGCAGCATATTCATCTCTTTCTAAATTTTGTGTGATGCAAACTGGCATTCATGTGACAATATGATGGCATGCCAAATTTACTCGTGCAATTCGCTTTACACATCTGAGAAAATAATTGTACTAAATATTTATATATAATGTTCTCTGTAACCTAATTGGATTTTCGTGGACCGTTAGGGGGCAGCGCTGCTGAGTCTTTGTGCACTATGTCAGAAATCGATAATACATAATAATCACTCCACATGTTACAGGGAATGACTAACTTTCATTTAAAACAGCGAAACTTGGTACACTGAAGGCAATTTATCGAGGTGCATTTATCATGTTATCATGGTATTACATCGTACAGCCTAATGCCATGTGAAAGTTATTCAGATTGTGTTAATTGCTGTAAACTAATGGTGTAATTCTGTGCAATGGTGTAGAATTGGTGTAATTCTAAAGAGACGGTAAACCATTTCAGGCCTTCACACTGTGAGATGAAAAAGAGAATTGTATTTCTCAAGCAATATTTCAGTAAAATATACCCGTAACCCAAGCAGCACAGATAATTGGCCCAATAATGTAAAGACCTGGTTGGACAACGGTACTTTGTGAAACCAGCGTTTACCAATATATATATTCATACCGCAGCGGTGGCCAAGTGGTTGAGCATCCGCCTCGCATGCGGGAGATGCGGGGTTCGATCCCCAGTGCCGCCGGGTACCCACCGGTGATACAATGGGTACAAGCTTTCCCCTGGTCTGGTGCTCGGCTTATTTAGGGTGAAATGCTTGGAAAACGGGTCTTTGACCCCACCTTGAGAAAAAGAAAAATACCTTGTGTCATCGCGCTCTTTGGCCTTAGATGCCTTTGCGCCATAAAAATCCATCATCATCATCAATATATATATTCAATATTGGGCCAGCTACCTGTGCTGCTGGGGAATATGTCAACACAAAAGAGGAATCAAGTGAAAAGGGGGAAAAAGTAAACACTGTGCCGGACGCGGTCACGCGAGGCGACCGCATGGAGTCGAGAGGATAGACAAAGAATTCAAGAGATTGGCTCGACAACTAGGGCTGTAACCATCATTCAGATGTCGGGAATCAATCGACAAGTGAATGGAAAGAGGAACTCGTTATGACATACATGACAGCAGCCAGCAGTCACCGAAACCAAGGAGCATAGGGACTTTTTTTTAAATTGTAGTTTTTAATCAATGGTTGATTAATAAAAGTTAGAGGACGCTTACTCTTCGCCTTAAAAAGTGGAACGCCATAGCGTGGTACAATATTGCCAGGGAGTCCATGGAAAGCTATCGCTTTGCCCGTTGGACAAGTCGCTCGGTGTCTCTAGGAGGCCTCTTAAAACCACAGATACACTGCTCCACAATAGCGCTCGTACACGGTTCTGGTTCCATCACAGCTATTCAGAAACGAACGACACTACGAGGCAGGAAGGTCGCCTACGCGCGCCATCTGCCGGGCTAGCGCCGTGCGCGGTGAAAGGGGATTTCAGTGGGTGCCAGACAATGGCGCTATGACTGCACGCCAAGCACGAATGAAAAATTGAAAGGAAACGCATGGTACTCGCTTAATTCAGACATCTGTAATTTACATGCTCATAATTACTCATGTACGCCTCAATACACATCTCGAAGATACGTTCCTAAGAAACCCGTGCATTCACTAGACGCGCCGTTATTCATGCTCAAACGCACAGCCGTCGTGGCGGAGTGGAAGCGTCCCCGTCTCGAACACCATAGGCCCTGGTTCGAATTCCGGCTTTGACCCCGGTTTTCCTATTGAGTCCGCGTGCCCTACGGTCTGATTTTTACGCAGCGCTTGAATATTTCCGACGCGCGGTGCCAAAAACTACAAGTACAACTACGACGCCGACGGCTTTTTGATCGAACGAGCTGTATAGGCTGTCGCGTAAAAAGCTGAAAAAAAAAAAACCACATGCCGCCGGTCGGGTCCGATCCCACAATTTCCGACCGCGAAATTCGGAGATACACGGATGTTGATGCACGGGCAGTATATTCGACGCGCACTTGCTAGCAGCTGTCCAGCAGAGTTGGCAATGAAAATATGAAGACCGGGACCGCCTCGCATCCGCCTCGTGTGCGGGAGGTGGGGTGTTTGATCCCCAGTGCCGCCGGGTACCCAACGGTGATACAATGGATACAAGCTTTCCCCTGGTCTGGTGCTCGGCTTCTTTAGGGTGAAATGCTTCGAAAATGGGTCTTTGACGCCATCTGGTGTAATGAAAACTACCTTGTGCCTTGGCGCTCTTTAGCTGAAGCTGCCCTTGCGCCATAAAAATTGAACATCATCATAATTTTATATTCCTACCTTTGTTGGATTCCTTCATCTCCTGTGAGAACTGAGCTATAAAGAAGCGATAGTGTTTGATCTGCATCGCATTCCGGAAGAGGGAGGAATCGTTTGACGAATACTGGCAAGATGCAAACTGCAGTTGCGTTCCTCGCCATTTTCCTGGCATCTGAAGCACTCCCCTGTCAAGGGTTGCGTCACCGTCCATGCAGGTATGTCATATTATTTAGCTGTTCTTTATCAAATAAACCGCATAATAGTTCAAACATCGTAACCCCTCACTCTGTATGCTCAATCTCGACGTTCCTTGCGTACGAGCGACCGTTTTAAAAAATACGCTTCATGATTGAAATATACAGCTGCAATTTGTACTGTGCTTGATCACCTTCGAATCTTTGAAAATTTCTGCGATCACATCAGTTTCGAGCTTCTCACTGTATTCTGGCATGTCACTTGCGTATCAAGATAAATATAATGTGGCTCACTGGAATCGGTCACATATACTAGGGATCTAAAATAAAATTATGAACGAAGGAGGCTTGAAGAAGACGACGAGGTTGGCGATGAGGATGAAGTGGATTAACCGAAGACTAAAGAAGGTGAAGACGAAGCATTCGGTGAGGTGGAGAGAGATGATTGGTGGAGAAGAGAAGAAGAAGAGGACGATGACAAGGATTACGTGGACTAACGCCAAGGCTATAAAAGCGCGAGGGAAAGCGAGGCACGGGGGGGCAAGAACAGAGAAGCGGAGGCTCCGGCGGGTCAGAGACGCTTCGGCTGGAAGAGAGCAACGCCGGCTACTGCTCCTGTGAGCTCGAGTTCCACAGCTTCGCACCGTGAACTTCCTGCCTTTCCTGAGCCGGGGAGTCAACGAAGGACGCTACCACCTGCTACGGCCAGGGCCGTCTCCAGTGCTGTTGCCACCCATCCGGGTGGTGCCCCCAACGCCAACATCACCTGCATCACCTCCACGGGCGCTTGAACCGGGAGCTTGTACGACGCAGCCAGCAACGCCGCCAGCGGCGCCAGCCGCAACACGTCGAACGCCATCTCGACGCCGGTTACTGAACCCATACAACGCCGCAGCCGCACCCAAACAACCGTGAGCACGAACGCCGACAGATAACAGTATAACGCTAGTAGTAGAGGCTGGTAGCAGTGTTCCCGGGTCGTGCACATCTTGTGAGACTGCCCGCATCTATTTTTATTCCCTGAAAGACGCGGTCCTTATACGCTCCCTCTAGCGTGATTTTAGAGCCGCACCATCAGTCCGACTAAAAGAGACGAGCAATTTTGCGTGGTGTGACGGTCACTTGAGTCCGTAACAAGCTTAAATCAGCAGGATAAAGGAATACCCTGGTTAGCTTACCTCATTTATTCATAGCAGCCTACTTGCGAAAACAGCAGCTTATTTCGAATAGGTCAGGCTTGAAGTTATGACCTAAATATAACGTTAGACCCCACTGACCAGGTAACGATCGGAAACGCGCTGTTCACGCAGAGGGAAAAAAATAACATCGTGTCGACCTTTGTAGAGCGAACGAATGAAAAATGAATAATAGTTGGTCATTACAGAGAAATTTAAACCCACTTGCGTCCTGTGTCCTCAAAAAGGAATTGAAAAAAACCATATACTTTAAATGCCATCTAAATAATTAGAATGTGAACTATTTTCCTGGAATGCTAAATTGGATGCTCATAAAAAATAGCGCTATATCGCAGTCCATTATTCTCTATAGACCATATCTTCTGATAAAAATCGTGATCTCTAAAACTCATTAATAGTTAAAAAATTAATTACTTGGCCAACACCAGCAAACACAAGTACGTTGAGTCCATTGGCATGCCCTTTGCAGCAGAAGCCTACTCTTAGAGCTTTAATTTTGCAATGTTAGGGACACTGACACCGTCAAAATATTTGATTCCGTTTAAGAGGAGCACAATTTTTTCCGTTTCAAATTTTAACGCTGGGATTTATATTTTCTCTGGTTTGCTTTTTGGACGCACAATAGTCATTACCCGATGGTGCAGTTTTGTGAGTCTGTGTTCTGTAATAAGGAGGTACCTATTTCTGGCCCAACGTTTCAGATGACTGCAATTACGAAGGAAGGAAATTGGTGAATGGCGAGTCGATGACTCTCAACTAAACTGGCATCCAATGTGGTGCGAGAGGGGTAGAGTACGGCAGAGGGAGTAAGTATTCTCACTTAATGGTGAGAAACGACGCTTCAAATAGCGCAGATTTCTTATATATACACCTGTTTCTCGACATTGCTCCTAGCGTTGTGCATGACAGTATATCATCCATTCAACCTATTCATGTTAAACTGACTTCTCTCATACTTGTGTAGGGTCTACATATGTGCCAAACCAAGGTGATCAGCACATTTAGCGGTGTCATGAAACGGGAGTGTAGAAGCTCACTAAACGTTGAACCAGTTTCCGAAGGGCTACGTGTTGACTAGAATGGTGGCCTATATGGGCTCCGAAAGCATACTTTGTCATCGAAAAAAGTTTGCTTCGACTGTATATTTAAGCTGCATGCAGCATAACAGCCTTGATCTGACAGCACTGTGCCCACCTAATCCTGTACTTTCCCCAAGCCAGCGTTTAAAATTGCACCAGTGCTTTATGGGAGGGCGCTACTCAAAGGATGTTTTTTTTTTGTCACGTAAGCAGCAAGTCATTTTATTCGCTGCATTTTTTAGACCACTGCCAGTGTTGACGCAGTCGCCCTATCTTTCCCCCAAGTGTAGAGTGAGCGGATGTGGTCTTATTGCGATAACAGCAACCGAGCTGAAAAGGGCGAAAAAACAGACAGTTTTAAAAAGTCTATATTACACGGGGAAACTTCCAACTTTCGTTGATTTCTTATCTATAAGCAGCACTTCTGTAGCTGCTTCTATCAACCACCGACACCAGTATCGCCTTTAAGTGGAGTGCAATTGTTTGGCCTGAACCATTAACAGCACTCGCAGCGTAGCTTGAAACCGGGTCCTCACAAGAGTTTTCCATGTTTACAGTGCACTTTTTAACACCCATAAATGGAAGGCATACGATAAGCATCAAAACACGTTCACATATTGCTGTCACGTGTTTCAGCTGGTGCCAAAAATTTAGCTCTTATACACGTTGCTAGCTTACGTAATGATTCTTACTAAAATGTTATAGAAATCATACTTCTTATCCCAATGACTGGGCAAAAATAGTTTTAGTGCGCGATAATTTATTCCGCTGGTATGTTATGAAAAAAAAATGCAATCTGGTGTGCGGTGCGCATAGATGACCATAGTGAATTTTGAAGCAGGCTTTTAACACCAATGATGTTTAATGTTTTATTATACGCATTTGAAAGAAAAATAAAAGAACTTTTGATTTTTACGAGCACTCTGCTAAACTTTGGAACAGTCTCCATGAAATGGTTATTTCGCTTTCATTTTCCTAGCGCTCTGCCACCTAACTACCACGGCACTTGGACTATGCTTTGAATCGTCAAATTCTAATCAACCAATAATAGTAGTCTGAGGAGAGGTTTATGGCAAATCTTTTGCAAAATTTTATGTTGTACTAATTTTCAGTCTATTCCTCAAACATTTTCACTGAAATTGTTGCAGAAACGCCAGATTTGAAGCCAGGATAATTTTTTTACCAGTATCGAAGATGACGACCACAGTGAAGTAGTGACGTAATATACGAATCCATTCCATTAACTTCGGGTTCTAGGCGCGAGCTTTAAAAACTGTATATTTATGCTGTGCGTATTTTACAAAATAAAATTATTTCTCTAAATTATCTCCCAGTCTCTGAGGTAAACGAGTGGAAACTGCTAGATGACGTCGACTGCCTAGACTCTTCGGTAAAAAAAACTATATCTTAGTGGTTGAGGCGTGTTTTATTTTGATTTGTCTTCAAGAAAACTAAAATGCTTGTGTCGAGTTTCAACCCTGTTACCATTGCTTACAACGCAGCGGTCGTTTAGCTACCGCCGCTAACTTTCAGTTAGCCTCTGAAAATTCTTAGAGCAAGAAAATGTTGACCCGTTAATGACTCTTTTCCTTTTTTTAGGTGTCCATATATCGATATCCAAAATGACCCCTACTGCGGGACTATTAACGGCACCGGACATGACTTCCCGGAGTGCTGCCCTTCCTATTACTGCGAAGACACAGCAAGAAGCCAGCACTGAGACGTCGAAGCGAAATGAAGAGTAAAAATGCTAACCCGATGTAACCAAAGATGACAGCATAAAAAGTATGGCTGGGATCATGTATAATCTAAAATTTCTCGCTTTTTCTCGATTCTTTGCTTCAAAGCGGAAAAATCTAAAACTTTTAGACTTTCCAGCTAATGCACACGAATAAGTCGTCCAGTGCCTCATCAAAGCGGTAACTCTCTTTTTTCAAATACAAAAGACCCGGATGTGCTAAGGACCTTTCTAGTACAACAGGGCGACGAGTGGCACTTCATAAACATGTACTGGGAATTTCGGCTGCGGTTAATTCTTGGGTACAGAGACAAGCTCTTCAAAAACGCGCGCGATAGAATCTTTCCAGCTTTTGTGTAGGCCAGAAAATGCTTCTATCTTGGCGAAGGAAGTAAACAACAAGCTACACCTATCCAAGCGAAAGATAGAAAAATGCAAAGGATAAAGTCATCAAGACTGCCTCCTAGAAATTATTTTATGTCGCCTTTGTATCGGAACACTGATTTAGCATACAATTTCATTCTCGCAAAACTGAACATAGCTGCGATGTGTGAGGTGAGCCGTTCAACACAATCTACGTTTCCGGAGGCAACAAGTAAATCTAGCACACTCGGCGCTAACGCGTCGTTTTATTTCCGCCGTAATTCACGGACTAAACAATATTTTTCGAGGCGTACATCTGCCTAGCAACACGAAAAAAAAAAACAGTACACAGCTTGCGAGGAGCAGCCTACCCCCACGGGTTTCGCACCGACTTCCTTTCCGCGCGTTAGGGACAACTTAGCGGCACAGATATAAGCGGCTGTAGCAAAGAGCCGGATGGCTTCCGCGGCTTGTAACGCAGCTTACAAACAATGATGAGAAGTTTGTCGCGGCGCAGACAATCTGTTCTGCACCCAGAGCTCTGCTTAGTGCAGTTTAGGAGACCAAATTAATAAAACATAATCGTGAAGGCTTACCGTGAGTGGACGATTAAGTTGGATTTCGTTGAAAACTTAATCCAGGAGGGAACACGCCTACTTCACCGGCAACATCGACAAACCAGCGCACACAGTTGTTTGCAGCCCGAATGATTTTCCGGGGTCTCGCTTTAAAATCGGTAAAACGTGAAACAGAAACCCGTTTCACGGCCGTACCTTTACCATTCGCACTCTTGCTGTGTATAGCTTGACGTGCTATCTAAGACCGTAGAGGGCAATTGAATTATGAACTTAAATTCTCCACTCCCGCTTTAAAATTAGCATTGTTTTCAAGAAAAAAAACGAAATCTTACTGCTTTGTTCATACGCGCGCGTCACCCAGCGATTAGTAAGTGGCACACTTTTTGAATAATAATTAAAAAGTTTTATAGCTTAACGTCTTCTTTGTCTGTTTGTGTTTAAAAAACTGGTTTACGCGAAGGAATGAAAAAATACTGGTTTGTGATTGTTCCGTTGAAGCACATTCTCAAGTGAATGCAAACGGCAAAGGTATAAATGGCAGAAGTTAATCGCGCTGAACATCATGCTCTTTGAGACACTTCTAGGGATGTTTCTAGGTTATGGGCACATCCTTTAATTCCCACACCCGCCTTTCCTGCTTTATTTTCAAGAAGTTTTAGGGAAATGTGCAATCGCTGATGAAGCGTTTGTGAGTTAAGCGCGTTAGACGGCAACGATTTAAAAATGGAATGGACTTGTCTCGAGCGATTTCTTTAACGGAGAGCGTGTTCGTTTGATGTAGTACAGTTTGCAGACACCCTTACTTCAGGAATGGCTGCATTTCCTCGCTTTGCCTGTCATAATTAACTATTATTTATTTGTCTTTAGAATACACTTCACAGTATAACAAAACGCAGCTTTTCAAGGCTTGTAAATAGAGTACACTGGAGGACGTTACATTGTCCTAACCAAATATTTTTTAATTCCTGAAACATTGAAGGAGGTGGAGGATTCAAGCCATAGTTCCGTTCACTTTCTGCGGAGTTTCCTCGACATGCACAGCAAAAAGTAATTCCAAATTTTATAGACTTAGTATAAAGATAGTGTAGACACTTTCTGCTGACAAAAAGAAAGTAAGATTACTATAGACTTTGATCCTTGGATAATCCATAGACTGTCAGATAAAAGTAAAGTACGCCTTTTAAAGACTTTATAGATAGTCATAGACAAAAAGAAGTCCAGGCTGTTATATACTTTAGCTATTGAACTTCTATGAGTGACTGTAGACAAAAGGAAATTAGGGCAATTATATACTTAGGCTGTCGATAGTCTATAGTATAGACTGTCTATAGACAAAAGGAAATAAGAGTGGTTATAGACATTGGTCTATAGATCGTCTATAGGCAAAGGAAAATTGAAACTGTAATAGAAAGTAGCCTATAGCCCAACCATAGACAAATAGATATTAAGACAGTTAAAGACATTAGCCTATAAATAGTCTACAGAATATCTATATACAAAAATAAATTACAGTGGTTATATACTTTAGTCTGTATATAGTCTATAGACATTCTAAAAAGAGACGGAAAAGCTTAAAGCATGGCTATAAATTCCCTAAAAACTGTATAGAAAGTCTACAGACCATTTTTATAAAGTATGAGGGAAATTTTTCTCATAATGCAAGATTTAACTGCATCAGTCCATATATTTGCAGTCTCCCGCCTACAGGCTTGCATTTATTCCTATTAACGGTTATGCTACCGTCAATAACCATGTTTTGCTGCCGTCCGTCCCCATCGGAATTCTTTGACAGGCTTAATTAGTCTTTGCCAGCGATGGAAAAGCTTCAAAACAAAAACTTTAAAAGAAAGAAAAAGCCCCTTGCCAGACCGACAGCGCCTTCATTAAAAACAAGTCACACATATCAAACCCTGCAAGAAAGCGATCTGTGAAGTTTAATTGTATTTTTCAAGGCACGTCGTTCTGAAGCGTGCGTGTGGGTGCCGAAGAACAAAGGAAGCTTCTACACAAGCATTACAAGATCACAAGGTGAACAAGTATAGCAACAATACGATTTCTGGAGAAGTTATTAATCTCAAAATGTCAAAAAACGTAAATAATTTTCTACAACGACCGAAATAGGCGACTTTTCGTCGCTACAAGGACACGTGCATTTTTTCTAGATTTTTGGTTTTCTTCAAAAGCTTAGGTAAGGCAATTTTAGTGACATGAGAGTAAAGTAAGCTGTACAGCCGGCTTTCAAAATTTTTCTTTTCTCGCGAAATAAAGAGGATCATGTACAACGTTGAAGGCTTTCGACGATTAATTTTTTACTTTATTTAAGTGAAGGAAGAAAGGCTGAGTACTATACCCAAAGATATGCCGGTTCCGTAGCAATGAGATGGCAGCTACAAATGAGCGACAAGCAAGTATATAATTTCAATATCACTGATTACCACACTATTGAAAGTTAGCTTCTCGATCATTTGGAAGCAGAGGCTGCAAATGACGGTAGTCTTGTCGAGGTGTTCCTTCGGAAATGACATTTGTTCGGGCCTCCTGGCCATTCTGCCATTACATCTGCTATCCAAGTCGGCGGACCCTTCCGCTCGGTTGGACCCGTGGAAAATGTGGGAAAATTATAGAAGTGGGCAGGGAGAACGTATCTCCGGCCTATAAGTAATACGGCATTTAACGTCCAAAAGATGCAGGTATGGGACATAGAGGAGACGTCGTTAATTGTGCATGGCGCAGCAATAATTTAGACCGCCTAGGGTTGGTTAACTTTGACTAACGTCACACAGCAGATGGGTGTTCTTGCATTGCGGCTCTACTGAAACGCTGTGGTTGCAGCCGGGATTCGACTGTTCTCGGTTTGAAGAGAGATCATGATGCGAGGTGTTATCATAATTGAAGAAACTTAACAGCCACAATATGCTAGCCACCCCACACGCAATATGAGACTAAATTGTTGGACACAAAGGCAAACGGCTTCCTCTGCGATCACCGCAGGAATCAAGCTTGATCTTGTGATGAATATTACTGCCAGATTGCAGCAGGTGTATGAAGATTTATCGTTCGCCATTGGCTTTGCGCTCATTAGCTAATAATTCATCTGATACGAAGAAAAGAGAGAGACTACATAGTATAAAACTGGTTCGAAGATAAACCACGGTTGGCTAATCTCATTAGGAGTGACACCAGTCAGATAAAAAAAATTCGAAACAAGAAACAAATCGGAGGTCCGAAGATAGGCACGCGCACGTCAGAAGGTCAAAAACTAAAGATCCAGAGTTAATCGCACTGGCGATTAGTCATGACGAAGCATAGCTCGGCCTTCAATGTAATCCAGGCTGGAGCCTTTGCGGCAAAACCATCTTAAATTCATCATTCTGATGTACCGCCGTTCATGCAACATGCTTTGGTATTTTACTGTAGTAACGGTACCTGTGTTCCCCCTTTGTGTCGATATGTGTCGGTAGCGCTTGTGTTATTCACACTGAATGTTTACCAGCTTGCTCAGTTATCTGCCTTGATGCCCTTGATTTGTCGTATACTATATGACAGGAAACATGGGCTATGTGTGGTCTCGAGCAGTCATTCTACTAAGTTTTGCTTGCCAATAGTCAAATGTGCGGCTGTTCTTCACACTTCTGACCTGTATTTCATGCGTTTTACTTGGGTGCTCGTGAAAATCACAGTGTGATTATGTTTTTTTTCTATTTAGATGTGATGGAAGATGCGTTTTCTTGCCTCAATGCCATGGTTCTATACTATGCCAAGCAAGCTATGCTTTGAAAACGAAGTCCTCCGTATCCCCTGCGTGACGCGCGTGTAGCCGGAGAAAGTCATTCGATGCGGCTTGAAGGTAGTGGGCGTCTGGACTACCCACTGCAAGATAGACGAATGGGTGTGTCTTAGCAAACAAGGGAGGAATAGATTTGTTCTGTGTGCAGTCAATGCTCCTTGAGCGAATATATTCTCTCAATGCTCTGTAAAGCTGGCAAGCAACGACACTGGCACATGCTCACAAAGGGACGTGAGAAAAGAGCCATTGCATTGTAAAAGTTTGAAAAAGCACTTTTTCGCTAATACATATGCTGCAGCCTCCACTCACAAAAACTCAAAACGTAGAAAAGGCGTTGACTCGTGCTGTTGTCCCGGCTCCACCATTAACATGAAATAAATAGACATCGACTTCTTCTACAGCTGTTCACAGCAAAACTGGAGGACGCTTAAGCTTCGCCTTTAAGAGTGGAACGCGACAGCGTGTTGCAGCACTGCCAGGGAGTCCGCGGAACGCCATCTCCCGTTCGGCGTGACGCCTTGCCCGTTAGACAAATCGCTCTGCTACGTACGCCGAAACGGACGCGCGGAGCTGCAAACCACGTAGAAGTGCTGCCAGGCGCCTTGCCGAAACGCCCGAGACTCAAGTTGCAGTCGTAGTTCGTCGGCACATCGTTCTCGACAAACCCGATGCCACGAACGCCAGCATAGCTTCCTCGCCGAACGAACGGGCAGAAAGCCGCAACCTTTGCGCTTTGGATGGGCGCTGCATTGTTCGCCGCTCACCGCGTGATTCCTGCCTGCCCGCACGTCCCACTGCGCCCGAGCAAGAGTCAGGCGCGTCACTTCCTTTCTTTAAAATTAATTTTGGTTTATTTTCCTTTCCTTGCGGCGCGGTTCGGCTGTCCACAGAGATATGTGTGAGACAAGCCTCACTTCCTTTCCTTAAAACGAATTATTATTTTATTTTGCTTTCTTTGCGGCGCGGTCCAGGTTGCCCACCAAAATATGTGACATTCGTTCCTTCCTTTCCTTGCGCTGCCGTCGGGCGCTGATGGGGCAGAGGCGTACGAGGAGGAGGAGGAGGCGGAGGAGGAGGAGGAGAAGGAGGAGGAGGAGGAGGGATTTTTCACGCACGGCCGACGTCGGCTTTTCTGCGACACGAGCTCCTTAACGCTGCCGCGTGAATGTGTTTTTGCAACTTCTGTGCTTAGTCTCTCAAATGTTAGCGGTTTCTGCATGATATCTCAAGCTTAGTCAGCCGCTCTAAATACGTGGCGAGACGACTCTAGCGACCGTCCCTACTATTGATAAGGTTATCTTAAGAAGGGTCTATATTTGAGCTCTGCTGGGTGTTGTGTCAGCAAGAAAATGCTTTTGCTGCATACAGAGCTTATCCGTGAAACTTGAAACTGAAGGAAAAAGCAAAGAGGACAGAAATTATTACGTGGTGTTTTTCACAGCCTGTGATCTTTTTTTTTCTGCCAAAAGGGTCACTTATCTTAGAGTCACGTAAAGGGGCATCACGTAGATTCACAGAGAAGCTGCCCGAAGACGGTTCACAGCGGACCATTCGGGGCAGAATGCACGCGCTTGCAACGTCGGTTTCAGCGTTTATGGCTCTTGCCATACTGTACTGCAAGACTAGTGAAGGAAGGCCCGAGCTCACGTACCAATCATGTAAGTGTTAGACGAAGAAGAGCTCTGGAAATGATGAATGTTGGGTACGCTTGAGACTAGCAGAGGCATTGTTCCTCCGTGTAACTTAAAAATTACATTTTTGCTTCTTGTAAAGACATTATCGATTATCGTCTGCGCCGAGATAGTCTGTCTCATTATTCGCGTTCCACGAAATACTCAGTCAGGAGATGTACGGCGCTGCTAATAAGCGGTGGCAATGCAGTTCAAGCTCTGTAGGCGTTAATGAACAAGACATTGTTTGAGGAAGATATGCATTACTAAGAAATTCCAAGCCTTTTGGAGTGAGAACTTTGAAAAAAGAATGCTGTTTAAATATGATATCTAAAAACAACCACCGCTTATTTCCTCTCCTAACTAACTTTTGCCGTATTGCTAAAGTAGTCAGGGCCCGAAAACTGAATTTTCGTCTCATTACGAACATTCTCACGGCGCAAGGATCAGCGACTATAATAATTGCGTATGTGTAATGTGGTATTGCTGTGCAAGTATTAACGACATTAATGGCTTGTGGCTTACGGGGGTGTAACGTCCCAAAGCGACTCTGTCTCTAAGGACGGCTTAGTGAAGGGCTCCGGAAATTTGGACTGCCTGAGATTCTTTAACGTGCACTGATATCGCAGTGTATACGGGCCTATAGAACTTCACTTCAATCGAAATTCGACCGCCGCGACCGGCATCGAACCCGCGTCTTTCGGGTTAGCAGCCGAGTGCCATGCCCTGTGAGTCACCAAAGCGCCTTTCGACATTAATCATCAGCGTGGTAATACAAGGTGGAATCTGACAATTGAAAACTTAATGTGCTACGTATTCATTTCTAAAAAGAAAAATGGAGGAGCGCTTCTGTCTTCAACTCTTGGTTAGGTTGATAATACGAGGAAATATGAAGCAAGTTTATTATTGACGTAGAAGAGTTATCACTGCCTGCATTAGTTCACCGATTGAGGCTGGTCAGTCATGCGAGCTCGTTTAAGAGCCGGGTGAAAATCAGGGTTCTGACGAGAAGAGATATTCATTCTGGATTTTCTCAAGAAAACTGAATCAGTGGCTATTATATTTAGTCGACGTCATTAGTGAACATTTAGGATGCACAGTAGTCGCTTCACGAGTCAATCGTTTTTGTTTTGTTTTTTTGGCAGGCCCGTAATTAAAGCTTCGTTAGAAATATTTCTTAGAGCTTATCATCACTTGCCAGTGTTTAGCCTAGAGCAAGAATTATGAGTTTTTATCAGCCACCATACCTGAATTAATGCTATCAGCGTGCGATGTCATTAAAATCCCAGCAGCGTACAGTGCACCATTCTACCTAGGAACATGTTGCGAAAGTAAATTGCAATAAAACCTAAGGATAAAAATTTTCAGACTTCCCAGAATCTCAATAATACGAAAACACGCTGCTTCTGCCAAAATGCCGATTTGCTTCCTCATAACAGCCTAAACCCCTTAATTTGATACTTTTATGGGATACAGCACGTATCGTGCAAGAATGTTTGCTCTTCGAAGCTCAGAACCAAATTCAAACCAAATCACTTAGCCAAGCATGCCAAATGAAATCAGGTTAAGTTTGGGGTATCCTCCGGAGCAGCTCTACTCTTATAGCTTGTAGCTATCTGTTTAGAGAACTGGAGTCTTGAAAAAGATAAACCTAGCTCAAAGAGGGGTACAGTAAACTTTTTTTAAATTTCGAGCCAGCCATTTTTACTTCTACCGCTGTGCTTTTTGAAATTCTCTTTTGCTTCCCTTCCAAATGTCTCAGTTTCCAACAACACACTCTGCGACGCACAGAAGGAAGTCATGCGTTGACACACTTTGGTAAGTCTTGTGCCCTGTAATAAGGAGGTTTTTCTTTCTGGCTGAATATTTTCAGATACCTGCTATTACAATGGAAAGGAAGTGTTGAGCGGCTCGTCGATTACTCTTAACGAGACCTGTGTCAAAATATCCTGCTTGAGGGGCACATTAGAGCTGCAGCAGTAAGTAATATTTCTGCACTTTGGTAGTCGAGTCTCCAAACAGCCCATATTTCTTATGCACACCCATTTTCCTTTAAAACTCCTGTTGCGAAAATGACTGCTCTCATAGTACTTTGAGATTTGCAGTCGTGGACAAAGTTTTGTGGACGCCGTGGTGTTTAAACGAGGTCGATCTCTCTATTATTAGTCTCTAACTGGAGGAAGACTTTCATTTGAGCTAGTTGGTTGTAGCTTGACATGGTTTACGAAAAAAGCGTACAGGTGCTAAAAGACGAAGAAAAGCACACTCAAGACAGGACAGGCGCCAACTTCCAACTAAGTTTATTCATGGTCAAAACCTGGACGACACTTGCAGCTTTTGCAGTGAGTGGCTATGTGGCTCCCATAACCATTTTTTATCGCAATCTTGTGCTGCCTCACTCTTTCATTGTAGCATTGACCTGTCTGGCCAATATATTCAAGACCGCAACTAAGAGGCACAGCATACACAACGTCAGTAGTGCAAACAGTGGCGCGGATTACGTGATTAGTTTTGCACTGCCTAACCATTCTTGCTTTGTTCAAAGTGCACACGCGCGACAGCTTGCAAGGAGCAGATAGAACCACATTCAAATTCATCGCAAGGTCTAAAGACAAATTAGAGCGTGAAATCATAGAAGCTTATTACATCAAGCAGAGGGGTCATATCTGCATAAGCAAGCCATCTGTCTCGCTCTCAGAAGAAGAGATTAGGTTTCTCAGTGGGTCATTATCAGAGTTCTAATCATTGCTTGAGCTTTTTGGCACGTGTTCCTATGCTCTGTCACTGCGTGGTTTTTGTTTTGCTTCTATCTTTGCCGGCTGGTGTGGTTATTAAGCGGTTTTTTCCTTGAACAAACTTAGTTGGAAGCTGGCGCCTGTCCTGTCTTGAGTGTGCTTGTCTTCGTCTTTTAGCGCCTGTACGCTTTTTGCGTAAACCATGTCTAACTGGAGGCCACGCCTGAAAAGGTTAAAATCTAAATCCTGTTCTTTCAACTTCACAAGTTTGGTCGACAGGTCGTGGCTAAAATTAAAGCTATCAGCTTTGTTCACAGAGCCCACGCACAAAATAATTTTGCCCCCAATGTACCTGAGCGTTGAATTTCGCTGCTCAGCATATGCAGTGCTGTCTTGCAGTGTGATCGCAAGCATAGCACATAAATTAAAACAGGGTGTCCTTAGAAACCGCGTGTAGGTTCCAGTGTCGCCATCTGAAGGCCACAAAAGCATATTTATTGGTCAAAAGAGAGTTGCTTGTTCATTTTGAAACGAAAAGCTTCACTACGCTAGGCAAAACAGTCGTCGCGTAGGCAGAAGAATGACCTTGAATGACATTCAGCCCAACCAAGTTAGCCGTGTATGACCATATGTGATACAGATATGCTGTCGAACCCTTAACCCATGACCTTTATTTGAACTCTGACATTGGGTGACCTTAGCGTTGATCTTTGACCTCAAGAACATCCGATGAGGCGATGTGAAACCACGGGATGACATCCGATGGGGTGTCGTAAGACCATGTGATACCACATCATAGCCACGTGGTCGTGTGGGTATACACAGAACGGCTGTCGAGAGCGTATAGCGGAGCTGCCATGGACGAGCCTCAGGCGCTTAGCAAGCGTTCGTACTTTTCGCTGAATTCCAGGGTTAGCCAAGTTAAGCCACTGCCAATTTTTTTATTAGCTGCGTACCACATAACGCGCTTGATCTGAGTACCCCGCACCTACCAGGTCTTCTACGTAACAAAAGTCAAAGTTTACATGTACAGCAGCTCACTAATTGAAGACAAAAATAAAAAGACATTTTTTGCTTCTCCATGCAGCAAGTCCTGTTATTTGTTGAAACCAATGTGAGCGCAATCGCCTTATCTTTTATGTTAAGCGTGAATCAAACGTACGTCGTGGTAGAGCGATAAAAACAAACTAGTTGATGACGGTGAACAAAGATGTCTTGAGAAACAGTGTGTGAGCGAAACTGGATGCTTGTGTTTATTTCTGCTAAACAAGAAATCGTTGCATGCCCTACGCTCAATTTTTTTAATCAGGACCAGTTTCGACTGGAAGCGGAGTGTGACCTTGTGAGCTGAACTATTAACAGCACTTAGAGCGCAGGTCACTTAAGAGTGTAGTGCGGAACGCGATGGAGTCCTCGGATGATTTTTCTATAATTGCATTGCCTTTCTGGAACAAAGAGAAATTTAAGGCGCAACGCATTCATAAGAACATGTTCACATATTGCTTTTTGGACGTTTCCGGTATTAAGCGCTTGGAAAATTAAGCCCCATAAAAACATTTGAACTCACATAGCTGTTCTTCCCAAAAATGTGGAGATCATCTTATTGAATCTATAGTGTGGACAAGAACAGGGTTCTAGTAAGCTGCTATTCAATTCACTGCAGTATTTTGGAAAAAAAATCAGAGGCTTATGTGACATGCGACCACAACTTCAGAGAAAAATAAAAGTTATCTCTCTCTGTCGCCAGTGAAGAAGATATTTGGGGCTATAGGTTGTCTACTGTTTTTTTGACTTGCATCTCGCACGCGAATAAGAAAAACTTCTGTTATATGCACTCTGGCTAAACCTTGGATTTCTCTTCTTGGACTGTTGTTTCGCTTTCAATCTGTTCTTACCTTACAGTTTGCAGCGATGTATTTTACTGAAGCTTTCAACCTCTAAAAGTCGAAACAAAGATATTACTATGCGCAGAGT